>VYZP01072043.1:51761-80769 GCA_013400635.1 Hypocryptadius cinnamomeus
TGTCCCCCCCAGGAATGCCATTGTAAAGCCATTTGTTTTTTATCCTTACAATCCCTACCCAGTCACCTGTTCTCAGTGGTAGTGCTTGGATGAAGTGCTACATGGCCCATAGTGACATTATTCACCAGATCATTTGTCTTTAGTCCATCTCTGGTCTAATGAGACTGTCATCTGGGCCTCAGTAAAAATGAATGATGCATTTCTCTGATGTACAGTGTAAGTATGTTTTTCACTGCCAAGGCTGTATTTTCCCAGGGTCCTTAGAGAAACCCATCCCTCAGCCCTTATTAACACTTAATGTAAATATTTCTGAATATTTTATTCATTTGGCAGCTAATGTGGGAGAAACTTGGTATGAGTTCCTTGGGAGCTAAATAACAGCCATTGTACCTGGAGTTGATACCATCACCTCTTTTAATAGCAGAGCTCTCCTCGTGCTGCAGCAGACTGTGACTGGGATGCTCCCATCCCTGTTTGTGGTGGTGGGAATCTGCAGCAAACACTGATAACAGCTGTCACAGTGGTCTCAGTGCCATGTTCAGCAGCTGGTGTTCACTGGTCTTACCCTTGTCTTCCCTAAATGTGTCCTCAATACTTTGAATGAAGCTGTGGCACAGAAGAGATAATTTTTTCCCCACTATGAAATGTTTTCACCTCTTGTCTTCTTCATGGGGCACTCATAGATTTTTGTTCCCTGCACAAATAACTCCTGAATTTCCTCAGTCCCTTTGTGTTTTATATAATCTACAAGATGCCATTGACATACCTGGCTGTGTATCTCATCATGCCTCTTGTACTGTCACCACGTTCTCAACAGAGATATCATAACAACTTTTAGGGAATTGTGGATGCTTTTCTTTTTATTTCAGCCAAGGTGACAGGGTTCCAAGAAGCCTTTTAAATACACCAGAGGACTGTGTTATGGAAGAGAATAGTAATTCTTAACTTATTGTTACCATGTGACCCCTGTTTCTATAAATTTTGAGCAAATCCCATCCTTACAAAATCTGTGATACTGAAAACTCGTATGCTCATATTTTACCTACATTAATGCATGACATATGGACTTCCAGTAGTATCTGGTTATTCAGTTTCTGTTCAACATCTTGTATTTTGTGGTGGCTGTTGAGGAATCTGAATATGTCTAGTATTTCCTTATCTATCATTGGTGTTGCTGTAGTGTTTAGATTGTGGTTTGTTGGCTAACTGTCAAATACTCATGACTTCATTAAGAAACAGATGTACAGGTCTACACTTTGTTTTTGTAGCTGCACTTTTGACATATTGTAAATGTCCTTAATTGATTTTGTTCAGGATAATACCATCTGCTGGCATCTGTTTCTGCTGTGGCTCTTGTTGGATACTTGTGTGCATCACAGTCTATAGGGACAAATCACAGAGTGTCAGCAAGGTACTATGTCCACTTTTTTTTCTGAAATAAATGAGAGCAGAGTTTGAACATTGAACAACCTATTACCTACATAATTTCATATCTAGATTGATACAGTTTATTACAGAAAGCATATTTCAGGCAAAAATTGGGCCCTTTGTCTATGTTGGGCTCTCTTAATGTGTTGTTGGTGTGTCTGCAAATATATCAAAAGTTGTAGATTGGGAGAAAAAGCGTCTTTGGCTTTATATTTGTCTCTCCATTGATCATGGAGGGATGTGGAATACACTTCTAGATCTTCCTGGAGCCTTTACACAAAACTGTCTAACAAATAGTCAAAATAAGTGATGTTAGTGCATCACTTACTGTGTCTGTAAAGCTGATGGTCTTCTTGTAAGCCTTTAACTAGGCTCCATAGCTAGATATGTTCTGATGTGAAGATTTTGGTGGTAGAAGCAGTACTGGACATGCACTAGATGAGAATTCTGCTGAGGGTGTAAACAGGAAAATGTGTGCTGTCTCCTGAAAGCCCAGAACTAAATTCTTATTTTTGAGTAGCCCACTGTCCTGCTGGATTTAGCTCTCCATATTCCACTCTGTCCTTCCTAGTAGGTAGAATCAGTATTTATGGTGGATTTTATTGCAGTTGCCTTGTCTGTGTCTGAACTGTGAAATGCAACAGAAATTCCATTTCTTGGCATTCTCTGTCTCTGCTCATGACAAGTGCAGGCAAGCATCAAAAATTATATAGGTCAGGATTTATCTGTAGTGCCCTAACTCTGTTCCCAATAAAAGTAGTGAGAGTTGGCCTTTGATGTGAATGAGACAGCATTCATCCAATTTTATGGAGATGCTTATGACCCCTTTACCTCTCCAGACCCCTCACATACAGTGGTGACTGGGAGAAGCAGGGTCATGCAGAGAAATGAGAGTTCTCCAAATACCATTGCAGACAGGGAGAGGGGTGTGCTCAGTGGTTCAGTAGAAGTGGGTCACCAGCCTGAAATACTTGTGTCCCACAGGGCTGGATTGTCCTTGAGCTGAAGTAGCCTTTGCTTCACATGGGCAGGATTTGGGTGAAAACTTAATTACAGAGAGCTTTCATGGCTGTGCATGTGTGTTGGAGCTCACATAAAAGTAATGGCAAAAGTACAGGTTCTCCTTTGACTTGGACAGTCACTTTCTTTGACCCTGCTGTTGCTGGTCTTCCACTGCTGATATCTGCAGGACTGGTGCTCCCATGCCGGTACCCACTCACAAGTCAGACCTTGTGAAGTCATGAGCTTTAGGGAAGATGTGGACTAATGGTGGAGACATGGGTTGAAGAGCACTAGATAACAATTTGGGAGACTTGGGTTTTGTTTCTGACTGTGGCACTGGCCTTTTTTTGTGACCTTGGAGAAGTTGCAGCACCTCACTGTCCTGGTTTCCCCATCTGTCAAACAGTTCCTGACCTACTTTGTAACTCACTTTGAGATCTAACTCATTAAAGCTTGCTATGTGAGATGTTCAGAATGTACTGTGCAAGGTGTTGTTTTTGTCATGGTCATGTGGTAAGAATCTCCCCTCTTGTATCCAAGTATGTTGGGAACTCAGCTGCAGTGCCTGTGTTTGGCAGATGATGCTTTGTGGGGAGCACAAAGGCAGAATCTGATCCCTTTCCTAAAAATACTACTTCAAAAAGAGGTGGACAGCTGCACCTCAAAAACACTAGAAATGGGACAAGAGAGTAAACCCAACTGAAGTGCATTTTGTTTTCTGAAACTGTTCCTGTCTTTCAGTGTGCAGGGAGCCCCAGCAAGGCAGAAAGACCTTCCAGAAATGTCTCTGAGCACTCAGCACCAGCCAGGCATGGGTTTTGTAGTATAGGTTCATCAGTGGATGGACATTAGGGAGACACCTGTAGGAAACTGTAAAGCTGTGAGGCAGTTTCCCCCTCCTGTGCAGACTCTGTTATAAGTGGGAGTCAGAAAATAGCAGCCCTTTAGCACCACGCTGCCAACAGAGTGGAATTTGCAGAGCAGGATAAGGATTTGTGCTGCCCTGAAGAGCCCTCCAATGATAAGACAGTGGTCTTGCCTTGAAGACACATCTGTAGCATTAGCCATGTGTTATCTGCTAATTATATTTTTTAATGTCTCACAATGTTTGTGCCGCTTGAAAATCAGTCCAGTAACTAAAGCCAGCACAGTGAGTGGCTACTGAAGTGATACAGCTTTTGAAACACCTTCAAAAAAACCAATGAAAGAAATTGTAGGAATGTCTTCATTTCCATGTCTTCTTGGGGGAAAAAAATTCTACCTGTGAGGTGCAAGAGGATTAGAATTGTGTTTCCAGTCACTGCAGCAGTACTGTTTTAAAAAGCCTTTTTGTAGGCACAGTGCATTCAGGTTTTTTTCTCTGATTCTGGAAGAAAGTAAAGTTCATGCATAAATTGGCAAGCAGGCTTTCATTTAAGCTGTGTGATTTAGATCTGCTGGTGAAGGCTGCTGCTGTAGAGCATTTGGCATTCATCAGAAAAATCTCCAAGTCTAAACAGTTTTATTATGCAAAGTTATATAGTTGGAAGGTAAAACACTCTGTCTTTTTCCACTTTGATGAACCAGGCTAGATGATGGATGTCCCATCAAATGTCTCATAAATTTGCAGGGAAGGTGAATAGCTGTAGGTCTCACTGTTCACCCTGTGGCTGCTCTAAGCCCTAAGGGAAAAGGATGCTTAGCTGGGCTGTGGGTAAGAGAGCAGCTGTACTCAAGAAACCATGTGGGTTCTCAAAAAATGTGGCTAGAAAGCCATTGGCATCTTCATGAATTAGGATCCCAATTTCTGGATATTTCCATTCATATTTTATTAGTGCAGCTTTATACTTCTTGCAAGACACTTCTAACAAAGCTTGCCATGACTGTATTTCATATGTGTAGAGATATTCCTGAAGTGAATTTTCCTTAGTGACTTAGGGAAAGTCATAGTTCACTATAACATTTATTAAAGCTTCACCCTGTTTAGTATGTGATTGCTCATTCATAGTGCCATGTGTTCACTCTAAAGTCTTACTAGAGGTGTGAAGTCAATGGGATTTCAGAAGGAGCAAATACATTAAGCCATTAATGTCTTTTTTACTAGGTGTGGACTGCTGAAAGGTGACCAAGAGGGGTTCTCCTGAGTGATTGTCCTCTGTATTTCTGTACAAATCTACAAAGGATTTGCTATTCCCAGCCAGAGCTCATTGCAGCAGCCAAAACAAGCCCTTGGTTTTGGGAGGGAGACCTCTCTATGCACTGCAGCTGAGTGGGGTGGGAGCTGTGGGTCAGACCTCAGCCCTGCTGGGACACTGATGTCACCAGCTGGATGGAACAGCACAAGCTGGGCAGAAGCAGCTGGGGAGCAGCTGGCCTTGGTGTCCTGCACCCACCCAGCACCAGCTAGAGCCCTGCTAGGCCACTTTGTAAAACATCCTCGCAGGAGAATCTTGGCAGGGTGAGAGGGAAAAAGCTATTTAGCTCAGCACACTGTTGGTGCACCATAAATATTTCTCTCCATTCCATGAAAACTGCAATAAGGGAACACCAGCCTTCATGAAATGCCCTTTAAAATGCAGTAAGAAAACTCTATATTAATAGGTTCCTATTTATTCAAGCAAACCTTTAAAATAAGCTCTGAGTGCTCAGAAAAGTAACTTTCTCCATCACAGGCAAAGGAATTGGATTGTTTTTTATTTTGTATAGCTTTGTTTTTTCTGGGAAGAGGACTGTAGCAGAAGAAATAACCCAAGACAATAATTTGGGCCTTGAATAAAAACCAATTTCTTGCATGTAATTGGGGTTTGTTCTCCTCTGAGGCTGTACTTTATGTGGACAGTATAAAACTTGGCAGTCTTTCAAAGTCTTGAGGGAACAAAAGAAAGGACTCATTTTCCCTTCACCTTGTGCATTGCAGGATCTGCAGAGATTGTGAGAAGTACTGCTGTTTCTCAGGAGTTACTGGTTCCTTTCGAGGCAATGAAGAGGCTGGGTGGGATTCACTGCCCCTACAGTGGGTGCGTTTGCCTAAATTTAGGAATTCACTGTCATTTGTTGTGGCAGTCTAGCTTATACAGAATGGGGTCCCAGGGATGGGTTGGGTAATGCAGCTTCTTCTTTCTTGGTTGAGTCCAGTCCCTTTACTGCATGTAAGATCTTGTGTTAAATAATATAATGAAAAGTCAGAATTATTTTGCTTGGGTTTAATTTTATTCTCTCTGCTTGTGGCTTCGTTTGCAGATTTTAAATTACTTTGGGAAACTTAAGACAACCTTTGTCAGCCTTCTGAGGTGGCAGTGGCACTGTTTTCTTACCCTGGTTTGGGCACAAATAAGGCATTCTTTTAATACTGATAGTTTAAAAAGGAGCTTTTGCAAAAAGGTAGTAAAACATCCCCACTTGTACCATGGGTTCTGTTGTGAGAATTTCATATTGGGTTTGTAACCTGGAACACGTGTGATCCACTGGTTCTGCAAAAGCAGCACCTAAAGTTGACTACTAAACATTGACTACCTTTGCTTGAAAAGAGCTGTCATCGTTACTCTTTGCACTTGTGAGATTTTATTTTTTTTTTGTATGCATGCTAAGCTTTTAAAGCACTTGCCCACTCTTTATCTCAGCTGGTATTTACACTGAAAGGTGGTTTGAATCCTGCAATTCCATGTCAGTGCGGCCACACTGCTTGGAATTACTTCTGGGTCATTACAAAAAAACCCAGGAATTTTTAATGCTTCTGTGTAAGTGGGTGATGGAACAGCCTGTTTTCTGCCTTCAGATGGTAAAATCAGCAAGATCAGAGACTCAGCTGGCCCTGCACGACTTTGGATGGGTGGTTCTTTAGAGAAATGTGGGTTGCTGGTGGCAGTGTAGGTGGGTGGGAAATGGAAACTCCAGCTCCATAGCTGGGCATGCCTCAGCCCTGTTTTTTCTGAGCCCTCCTCCAGCTGGCAAAATTTTCCTGCTGTGCAGTGAGAGAAGCAATGGTCAAGCACAGGAGCAATGGCTGGTTTTGGTCACCTGGTGTGCCCTGTTGGCTTTGAAGTTGTGTTACTGCTGTCCTTTTCTACCTAAAGCCTCTCTGCACCAGGGTTATGCTGTGTGGGGTTGGGGGTCAGAGGGTGAGAACACACAAGAATTGGAAAAGCAAACCTCAAATCCCCCAACTCTAGCCAAATAAAATTGGAGGGGGGTAGGAGAGCAGGGCAAGTATGAGTCATAGCTGGATAGGCTGAGTTTTAAATGCTTTGTAGGTGGTTTTAAAGGAAAATCAATGCATAAAATGGTTTTGTGGCCTGAAAAAAAGGTCATGACAAAATAATAAAAAAATCCAAACTTAAAAGGAGGACAGAAAGAGGGAAAAAGAGAAAAGAGGAAGAAGAGAAAAAAAGAAAATAACTTAAAAAAATGAATAGAAAGAAGCTTGACCATTCTTGGATTACAGAGGAGTGAGAAGCACTGATCAGCATCCTCACTTCCAGGGCTGTGCAAGGTCTGAGTGTGTCAGTAGATGGTTTCCAGTTCAGGGCTGGCTGGTGTCCAGCTGGCATGGGGCACAGGCGGGAGATCTCCCGTCTGTCTGCGAAACGCCGCGAAGATGCACTGTGCCCCAGGTGGGTGAAAACTTGTCACTTTACTGCTCAGCCTCCTCTTTGGACGAGAGAGAGTTATAATTCTGAGAGAGTAGAGGAGAAGTTTTGCCATTACACAGCCGAGGTTGTGGATCCAAGGCTCCTTCTCTCCGTAGCCCAAAGCTGGCACACCCAGGGGGGAGGCTTAGTTCCTGTAAAGTGGGGCTGGGGAGCAGGGGCAGCTCAGATGTCTTTAAGCAGTAGCAGCTCAAACAAAGAAATGAAGATGTTGTTCAGATTCAGCAGTAACTGGTGAATACTTTCCATACCTTCTGCTCCCCCATCTGAGCAGGAGAATTTGTTTTGACTCTGGGGAGCTTGCACCACACAAGTGTCAGAGTGGGTATCCTGGGGAATTTGCAACAGCACAGTTCAAAGAAGACGCAGTTGGTGGAATAAATCTGCTGAAGCTTCTGTAATGTTTAATGAGACAGACTTGAAGACACAAACTGTTCTTGCAGCGATGATGGGATTGGAGGCTGCAGAATCCAGCCTGCTCCCGAGTCTCCTGAAGTTGCCATGAACGACGTGGGAGGAGAACGGGATCAAGGGGTATCTCCGGTGTGTCATTCTTTATAAAAACACTAACTGAGGGATTTTTACTATCCCTCAGTGCTTCCCTCTTGCCATACTTTGTATTTCTTCCCCTCACAGCCGTGCTGAGCTGCCGTGGGGCAGGGGCCAGCACTTGGCCCTACTTTCCCATGTGGATCCCCTTGAGCAGGAGGCAGCCCCTGGAGGGGCCATGGTCTCGCTCGGCTGCAGGCAGCCACAAGTGTGCTGCCTTTCCAAGGTTTTGGTTTCCAACCTGGCTGGCAGCAGTGGGGATTGAATTATCTGAATTATCTTCTTGGAGTGAAGGCTTTGTGCCCTGGCCACGGTGCTGGCTGCAGCTGTAGAGCCTGACCCCGGGACAACTTTGCTCTGGTGCCTGTGCTGAGAAGTCAGATCTGGTTCATCTGGATCTGGCTCTAGGCTCAGTTTAATTAATCTTTTCTTTAAAGCAGATTAAATTGATTTCTTTGGAGAATAAGAAAAAAAAGGTAAATTGTCTTTGCTTTTTTTTTTTGGTTGTTTTGGCAGCTGGCTGGGAAAGAAGAGAAATTAGGTGGATTCACATGGTTTTCACTATAAAATCTTTATTCAAAAAAATCCAGTCTATTGGGTATGAACTAAGAAGCTGTGACATAGACTGTCCCCATATTTTTAATGATCCTAGAACGAAATGTTCTGCAAAAGGGGATGCAATGAGAGAAATAAAAATTCACTTTACAACCTAGTAAATGAAGAGAGAAAACTACAGCTCAGAACCCCTTTGGCATCTCCTTGGAACACACCAAATATAACAAGTTAAAGCACTGCTATTTCAATATGGGAAGTGCGTGCACATGCTGTCTGCTGTGTCAAGAATATCCACTGCACCTGGGATATGATGGATTTACTACACTTGTCTGAGGCTGGGGTTTCATGTGCTGGATGAAATTGTACAATGCTGTGGGGTTTTGGTTTTTTTTTTCAAATGGATGAATGTGAGCCACATGCATGGAGTTCAGTCTGACCAGGACTTCTGAGGTTTTGTGTGCCCCAAAATTCTTGCACAAATTGCCAGCTCTCTCTTCTTGCACTGAGACAAAACTTCCAGACAGAAAGGAAGATCTCTGTGGGGAACCTCAGGAGGGAAATAACCTAAAACTGAAGCTGTGATCAATGAATTTGGTCAGGATTCCTCTTGACATGTAACTGCAGGAGTTGGAGTTTGGCCTTTGCCCGTGTCTTCAGCTCACGCACTGCCCTGGGTGCTCCAAGATCTGCTTTTTCATGTCATACCCTCTCCCTTATGGTTTACAGGTGGGTTTGAGTCTGAAAAACACATTCATCCAAGTGCTGGCTGAGAGGTGTCCTCCACCTCTGATCTCTCGCACCATGGGATGACTGCAGAAATTTCCTGCAGCAACGGGAATACAGATGTGTTACAGGGATGATCTCCTGTCCTGAGGAGTTGGGAAAG
This sequence comes from Hypocryptadius cinnamomeus, assembly GCA_013400635.1. NCBI lineage: Eukaryota > Metazoa > Chordata > Aves > Passeriformes > Zosteropidae > Hypocryptadius > Hypocryptadius cinnamomeus. The sequence goes on from VYZP01072043.1 coordinate 60,807, forward strand.
ACCAGCTTTTCCTGCATGACTGCTCCATTTCCTGTTGCATATGTGAACTCAGTGTGGTCACAGTGGGTCTCTGACCTCTGCTGTTTGTGCCACCCTCAGCTAACACAGAGTCACAGACTTGTTTGGGTTGGAAAGGACCTTAAAGATCATCCAACCTAACACCCTGCTATGGGCAGGGACACTTCCCACTAAACCAGGTTGCTCCAAGCCCAATCCAGCCTACAAAGAAGCATGAAGGACTTTGGGATGCTGCAAGAGCTTGAGAGCTTTCACTCCCCATTCAGTGATGTTGCCTTCACTCAGCACAGCCAGGCTTTGCACAGCCATCTCCCAAACGTGCACAGTATGAGGATTAATCCTTCCCTTCCCTGTGTAATGGCAAATCCCTTCCCTGCCAGAGATCAGCAGCACTTGGGACCTCCAAGGGCTACCCCAAAAACTCCCTGGAGAAGAGAACATGCCCGAGGGTCAACCTGAGGCTTGTGGGAGCTAAAGATAAAAGCGCAAAAGTTCACAGTGGAAAAAGGACTTCTCGCATGACTAAGGGCTGTCTGCTGCCCATAGTTTCCTACCAGGATAACTGGAGGCAAGATTTCCTACCAGGATAATTCAGGGCAGGGATGGAGGAGGAGGCAAGAGGGAATGTAGGAACCAGAGCTGGAACCATGACATCATTGTATTTTCTTTCCTGGTGTTGCTTAGAGCGTGTGGCTATGTTTATCTGAAAACCTCATCCTTGCCTATGTAATTTGAGCTCAGTTTTAGGGATTTAGCATGTTTTGGAAACCACATATTAAGAATACAATTTGTCTGTGTAATCTTTTCCTGTTTTTGTGGCATGGAGACAAAAATGCCAGCACAGGAGTTTTATGTTGAGGGAATAATTCAAATTAATATAACCATCTGTAAATCCTGGTGGAAAGTCCTTTTAGTCAGCAGTGCAGAAGTACCAGCTAAGAGGGTTTACCCTTACACTTTTAAAGTTCCAGGCCTGCATGGGTCCCAAGGAATTTTAATCTCCCATTTGATTGGAAAGGATTTAATGATCATAAAAGTCTCTGCTCAGTTTTCGGGGCACACACTGGGGTCTCAGCTGTTCCCTGGGCTGAAGTGTGGCTGCTTTTCTGATTGGGTTGAAATGACCAAGGAGATAATAATGGGGATGTTGAATTTAGAGTTGGCTGGGAAACACTGAGGAGTGCTGGGACATACCACCAGACTCGCTGCTGCATGACAGACAATTCTACTCTGGGTCACACAGGCATAACTGGCTCATTTCTGAAATTCTGAAATCAGGCATCTGATCTCACTGCAGCTTATTGACTTTAATGGAGTTTATTATTTTAATTTTTAGAATGGTGTAAGGGAGAGCAGAGTTTGGCTGGAAGCCACGATAGTGCTGTGTTGGCAGATGGAGTGGGTGAAATGTGCACGATCAAACCCACTGCAGGGAAGGTTCAAGTTTTGTGCTACCCAAACCCTTGTTTGTGAGTCCAGGTTTCTTGCTTTCCAAGGTGACTAGAAGAGAGCCATCCCTCCCCAGCTTGTAGGGCCACATGGAGCAATGAAGAATGGGGGCTTATTCTCAATTCCTGTTCTTGTTTTCCTACCAGCCCTTTCTCCATGCTGAGCTCTGCCTGTTGATAAGATACCCAGTGTTGTCAAGCGCTTCTTGACGAGACCCGTGCTTATCCTATCCAGGGTGATAAAGACCAAACAGAAGGAAAGGACAAAGCTGTCATTCCTGTGCAGGAGGCTAGCATGTGGCCCCTGGCTCGTGGTGACACGTCCTGACTGCAGCTGTGGAGGCAGCACTTGGGGTATTCAGAGGAGCAGTAGCTGTGGTCTGTGCCAAGAAAAATTTTCTCCCTGGTGCCATTCTCCTGAATTTCCCCCTTAAACACAGATTAAACAGGTCTAATGGGGTGGCAAAGTATGAAGTTTTGCTCGTAGCTGTAGTAGGAAGAAAGTTATATGTGGATGCATGAGCAAGTGAGATGGGGGGAAGGTGAGGATCTGAACATGCATGTAATTTCCTAATGATTTTTCTTGATATTGATGTATTAATTCCATTACCACTGCATTGTCTCTCCTATTCCCTTGTTGCTGGCAGTGTCCTCCACCAGCAGCAGTAATACAGGGTATGATCCCTCCCCATCACACCTTATTGCTGGCCCTTTTTGATTTCTTATGCTTCAAAGCCTGGCATAAGCCCTGAATGTGACCTTTAAAATGCATTCAAAAGATGTTTAATCATTATCTGTAACTCTGCTTAGTCTTGTTATCTGTATAAATGCCCAGTAATATCATAGAGCACTATCATTTTGTACATATATTTAATTATCTTGTGCTTTATATTTGCTCTGATGAATTTTAATCCAGCAGATGCTGTTAGCTGATCACTGTGTTGGGCTTGGACACGATCTCCCTGTCTTACTGCAAATACAATGTGTCTGTACTCATTGAACACATTGTGATCCACGCCTGCATGTACAACACAGATGTGCTTTTTGGGTGCATGGCATGTGGGGAACAAGGGGAGGCACCTGTAAGAGTGGGCCTTAGCTGCTCTCTGGGCTGTGTTTAAGTGGTGGCCTTGCACTTGGAAGAGATTTCCTTTATTTGGCAGTCTTTGCTCATTCGTACCGTTCCAATTTGTTTTCAACCCAGCCCGGATGTAATTGAATGGCTTCTTTTATTCCCATGTAAAAAAATGTCTGGTTTACATGCCTCCTGAGGATTAGGCAGTGAATTAAAAGCAAGTGGTTTTAGAGAATCACAAATAATGCTTTAACCTCCCTCCCCACTGAAACCAATGAATGATTCTCTAAATAAACAGACTTTTCTTTGTATATGTTGGGCTGGATGACACAAGAGTCTTTCCCCCAGCTGGCCCCCTCCAGCCCGTGGCTGAGCCCCAGTGGCATGTGAAAGTTGTGGTGTGTTTACCAGAGCTCATCCTCTCTAGTAATAGGGAGCTGCTGAATTGCTTCACACATGGGTCGCCCAGTCATTGGGGGCGGTTTTATTTTAAGTTTCATAAAGAGTTTAGAGCAGGAGTGTGCCTCCCTGGCTCTTTGACTATTTTTAGTTAATCTCTGTGACTTCCCTACAGCTCTGCTCCCCTTAATGCAGCTTACACTAATAGGCAGAGACAGTCGCTGGGGACGTTAATGACTTGTCTGTTGAGGTCTGTCACTTGCTGGCGACTTACGTAGTGAGGTTGTTGATTTTCTCCCTGGAGCTCTCCAGGATTCTTTATCTGAGCCTCTCTCCTTGTCTCATTGGGATTACAAGGGACGTTTTAGTTGCAGGTGCACTTCAGGAAACAGAGATTTCTTCATGGTTTGTTAGGGTGTGTTTTTGCCTCCTCACATGTGCTTTGTAGAGCTGCTTGTTGGAGCCGAATTAGAAGAACTTGCTCCTCTGATATCCAAGGACTCTGTTAGGAGAGAACCAAGCAAACCTTGTATCATGAGGGTTTAAATCCAAATGGATTATATGGTGGGTGACAAAAATATTGTGAGGAGGAGAGGTGCTGACAGTTTGGATGATACGAGTCTTGTAGCTCCTGTGTTACTTCAGTTCTCCTAAAGGGTCTGTCAACAATGCTCAGACTTTTGGATGATTTCCCTTCAGTCAGGTTTTCCTTGTACATTAACCATTACCATGTGCCTTTAGGGACAGCATCTTGGGAAAAATTGGGATGCTCTAACTCATTCACCCTTAAGCCTACAGGATTTTTTGAATGGATGATGTTGATTTTGGGTTTATTTGTTTATTTTTTCTAATGAAGAACTCAGGGGTGCCTGTCAGAGAGGTTTTGTTCCTGGGAGGAGAAACTTGAGCACCAGGAAGGTGCTGGAGAAAATTGTTATGGGTGAGCAAACTACTACCTACAGTCTCTGGTTTTGGTCTATGTTGCCACAGTAACTTCCAGTCCTGCTGCCCACTTAACACGGCTTAATTTGATTGCAAAGACCAGACCTTCAAGGAGAGACTTTAAGCTGTGCTTATGGGAGACTGCTGAAAGCTGAAATTGGGAGGCTGTTGATAAGTTTCCCCTACCATCCCACTCAGCAAGCAGGTGTATAACTGTGCTGTGTTTTACAACTCTATAAACTTAGAGCAAAGCCAGGGCTCTGCTCTCTGGCTCTGAGACCCAGAAGAAGTGGATCCACTTAGAGTTCAACTGTTCTGTGTATTCTATGTAGAGTCTTCAAGCTGTAGCTGGATGTATCTTACTGCAAGTAGTGTAGCTAATTTTTGTCATATCAGACCCATTTTAATCTTTCATCCTTGAAAGACAGTAGAAAAAATCATGTGATGCAGAGTTGATAGAAATTAAGTACAGAGCTTACAGATGACTTACACTGCATTTGACAGCTGTAAAAGTCCAGAAAATGCAGAAAAATACACCCACTCTATATCATCTTTTTTCATGGATAAGTGGATTTGGTAGCAGTAATGGTTTCAGATTTGCCTGACCTTTAGGGGTGTTTGAATATGAATGCAGACTGGCTTTGAATTAGGCAGTGGAGCTCTTTTGTTGTGTCTAAATGTGAATCCAGATCTAAGCCTTGGGGCTTTGGTTCTGTATCTAACCACAGTGGTTGCTAATGAGATAAAGTAACATTTGCAAGAGCAGTTGAGTGGTGTGCACACTCTCAGGTGCTGGAGTGAAGACAAAGCACACATGTGCTCTCCCCCAGTGATGGAAGCCTGAAAAGACAGAGGAAGCAAAGGGCTTGGTGACAGCTGACAGCCATGGTGTGGCAGGGTCATGGGTTAACTCCAGCCAGCAACCAAGGACCACACAGGCCCTGGCTCACCATCACACCAGTGGGATCAGGGAGAGAATTGGAAGGGTAAAAGCTGGGTAAGTCATGGGTTGATATAAAGACAGCTTAATAGGGAAAGCAAAAATTGCCCACGCAAGCAAACCGAAACAAGGAATTAATTCACTGCTACCCATGGGTAGACAGGAGTTCAGCCATCTCCAGGAGAGCAGGGCCCCATCACAAATGATGGTTATTTGGGAAGAGAAGCACTATCACTCCAAATGTCCTCTCTTTTTCCTGCTTCTTCCCCCCAGCTTTATGTACTGAACATGATGCCATATGGTCTGGAATATCCCTGTCCTGGCTGTGTCTCCTCCCAACTTCCCATGCACCCACAGCTTTCTTGCCAGTGCAGCAGTGTATAAAGCAGAAAAGGCCTTGGTTCTGTGTAAGCACTGATCAGCAATAAAAAATAAAATTAAAAAAATCTCAATATTGTCAACACTGTGCTCAGCACAATTCTGAAACACAACTCCATACCAGCCACAGTGAAGAAAATTAACTCTACCCCAGCCAAACCCAGCACAGGTACCCTGGGGACCTGGGGGAGAGCAGGTAATTAAAAGGATGCAGTGTTGCCAAGGTACCAGATTTATAGGAGCACTAGGGCAGGATGTATGGGAGGAGGAGTGACAGTGCAAGTGAAGGATAATACAAAATGCAGCAGCGTAGAAGCATCATGGGAAAAGAGAAGTGCTGTGGTATCCTTGTGGGTGGAAATTCCAACTCTAATAATAAATGTAGTAGTAGGATTGTACTACAGGAACATCCCCTCCTTCCCCACCCAGGAAATATTAAATGAGATTAAAGAAGCTGAAAATTTAGGACAGGTATTAATAGAAGGAGATTTCAACTGTCCATACATAGAATGGGTCAGTGCCTCATGAGGATGAGATGTAGTGAGAAAGTTTTTGAGGGAGTAAGTACATGGTTGCTTCCTAGAACAATTAATCCTAAGTCCTGCAAGAAAAGATGCTATTTTAGTTTCATCCTGAAGTAGTGCCAGGACCAGGAGGATTTAGTGGCAGAGCTCACTGATAGCAAGTACAATACAATTAGTTTTAACATCACAGCAGGAAAAATCAAGGCATGTATGTGGATATTTAGTTTCAAGAGAGGGATAAATATGAGGGTGCAGTTCAAAAATGGAAGAAAACTGCATGGAGTCTGGAGGCTGTTAATAACAGTGTCTTAGAAGCTAAAAAAACCCCAACAGTTGTCCCCTAAATCTCCAGCAGAACCAGTAGGAAGATTAAACAGCATATCACAGGAGATGACTGGCATCTGAGAAATGGAAATCTTGTTCAAATGAAGAGAATGGGGAAGGCTGTAAAATCTGTCAGGTCAAGTGTAAAGAGAAAATTGGGTTTTCTGATGAAGCCAAGCTGCTTTGGGTAGTCAGATGCCACAGGGATGGTGAGGAACACCAGACAGACCTCATAAAAATGACTGAGTGTCAAAACTGGGGCATACAAGCTCCAGCATAGATAAATGTACAGTAATCCATCAAGGGAAAATTAAACCATGCCTTCATGATGCTAAACTCCAGAACTGGGAGCTGTATCTTGGGGGAGAGATCTTGGAGTCATGGTTGGCAGCTATTTGGGATCATGTGTTCAGTGGCATTCAAAGCAAACCCCCTGTGTGTGGTCGGGGAGGCTGCTGAGGACGAGGTGGGTGGTGGTGTGTTGCTGCTGTAGGTGTACCTGTGCCAGGGCAGTGCACATGCAGGTCAGGACAGAGGTAGAGAAGGTCCAGAGAAAAGCAACTAAAATGGCTGAAAGGATGGAGCAGCTCCTTATGTGAAAAGACTTCATGAGCTGGGTTTTTACCCACAAAGTGAAAGGAGAAGGCTGGTGAGGGGTATGTTGAAACTAGCAGGTGGTTGGGTTAATAACAGTGATTTAAATCCAACTGAAAGTATCCAGCTGGAAGTAAGAAAGAAAAGAAGAGAATGCGGCTAAAATAAAGGTTTTTTTTTGTAGTTGGCAGATAGTCCAGGTCCTTCCTATGCTGGGGACTGCAGGCACACAGTTTGTGGTGATTGGGAGTGGGGCTGTGGCCCAGCCTCATCCCCAGTGGGCACAGCTGTGAGCAGCAGGTGAGCAGCACTGAGCCAGGGAGTGCCCAGGGGCACTGACCAAAGGGAACAGAGGCACACAGCTGCATTGCAGGCACATGAGGGGTATAAAAGGTTGGGCTAAAGCATAAGAAGGGCAGATGCTTGAAGCCTTCTGAGGTGGTATGGTGTTGCTCCGTGGGGGGTTGGAGGTTTCTTATATTGTATGGTGATATTCTCTGTATCGTGGCTGTCTCACTTGTGACAGGGGATTCCAGTGCTGGCTGTGAGTACTCAGCTGGGGTCTCTTGAGAGCAGAGCAGAGGGGCAGAATGACCTCCCTTGACCTGCTGCCCACACTACTTTTGGTGCAGCTCAGGACACCTTTGGCTTTCTGAGCTGTGAGAGCACAGTGATGAGCCATGTTGAGCTGCTCATTCACCAACACCCCCAGGTCCTTCTCCACAGAGCTGCTCTTGATCCATTCTCCAACCAGCCTATGCTTGTGTTTGGGATTGCCCTGACCCAACTGTAGGACCTCACACCTGGCCTTGTTGAACTTCATGAGGTTCACACAGCCCAATTCTCAAGCCTGTCCTTCTGGAAGTTCCCTTCCTGGTGTGTTGAACACACCACAGAGCTTGGTGTCATCAGCAAACCTGCTGAGGTTGTGCAGGACAGTGGCAAATGCATTGTGCTAATCCAGGTAGATGATATCTGTTGCTCTTCCCTTTTCCAACAATGCTGTAACCCCATTTTAAAAACCCACCAAATTTGTCAGGAATCTGACAGCTATGAGATGATGGCAGCTGTTGATGCCTTGCAGAATAATTTGCCTTCTCATCAGTTTTACTTTACACATCGATCCCATGCAAATTAAAACGTTGCTGCTTGTGTTTCCCTAAGGGACAGAAAGAAAATGAGGGTGGAGCTGGTTGGTGTAGGGCTGTGCAAAGAGCCCTATTTATCAATATAAGGAGGGCAGGGTGTCTAGGAGAGCGTGGTAAATGCTTCAGGTTATGTTGAGATAGTGTGTGGAAAAGGTAGAGTGAGAAAGAAATTCATGGGGAGGGAGTCTCAGAGTCCTGGTGTGGAGCTGACTGGGGGAAAGCAGGAGGGTGTATTATGGAGCTAATTCTACTACATTTGAAGAAGCCAGTGTGGTGGGAATTTAGGATCATTCACTTCCACACTAGGCTGTGGAGCAGGCATATCATGTATGAGGTTGTGTAGTAAAAGGGCATTAGCTGATTCCTTAATAAATCAGGATTTTGGTACTTGGCTGGTACTGGGTGTTCTAGAGGCTCCTAAAACAAACTATTTTGATACTTATTCAAATCTGGAAAGCAAACATATGAATCCTGCCTAATGCTGAAGCCATGAGCAATCTGCCCACCCCCAAAACTAATTTTAATACAGATAGGAAAGCAATTTCCTGATGCTCTTGGTAGAGTGTGTTGATAGCAAACAGCCAGGAGAGGGTTGTGGGCTCTGGTGCAGCTAAGCAACCATGCTGGGAAGCAAAAGGAGGCTTGTTATGAAGTGTTGTGCAATGGCAGGGGTGGGGTTGAAGGATGACCAAGAACAAAAGATGGAAGAGACCCCTTTAGTTGGTGGCTATTCAGCTGGTGGATGGCCTCAGGGCTTGCTTTTCACATAAAGCAGAAGTGCAGCACTCCTGGCCATTTCTGGTGTGGTGTTGGGGTCATCTTGGAGTTCCTTGGCCAACCACTGCAAGAGAGAAAGAAGAGGTGTGGGTGTGCCTGCATTGTGATGGGTGCTACAGCGCTCTGAAATGTGTTTTCAAGCAAGAGGCATTTCATTTCCCACTTGTGTGTCCCTGTGTTTGGTCAGAGGACTTGGAGTCCACCAGGCCAAGCAGGCAGGCATGGAAAGCCTCCAGGAAACTCAGCGTTTTCCCTTGGCCTCCCCTGTTGTTTTTACCTTCTTTCTCTCAGTTTGCAGTAATTTTTATTGGCAACCCTCACTCCCTTTGAGGGCTGAAATGTTGAGGTTGGGGATAACCTTGGAATCCATAGGAGCCCAGACTGGATGTTCACGTCTCCACTGAGGGGGCGGGAGCCTCCTAACTCCCTGTAACCTGTGTGGTGTGGCTGAGCTTGGACTTCAGGTCTGTGGTATTTGGCTGCCTGTAGCCCTTTGTCAGCTGTCTGGTTTTCAGTGGAAGCCCTCCTGTAAGAGTCAGCTTGCTCATAATAAACTAATGAGTCATGCAAGCATGGAATTTCTTTCTGCCTTACCTTAGGGTCAGGTTGTTACATAAGCAAACTCCACAACTTTCCCAGATGAGGTTTGCTCTGGCATCTCTTCTCTTATGGGAACCTTCAGGTTTTTTGGCTTCTCTGAGCTGCCCTGAGAAATGCAGACTAAAATAGAGCTCCTGTGGGTGCAGAGGATATTCCCTGTCTGCTGCTGGCTCCTGCATGGACCTCGACACACCCCAGAACAGTGATGCTCTGTTGTGCCCTGTCCCATGTAGCCCCCGTGAGTCAGTCTGTGAGCTGTGTGTGGATGAACCCTGGGGTGGGTGCCTCTCATCCCATGATGGAAATCACAGCAGGGTCCTGCTCTCCAGGATGCGTCACGGTGTCTCTATTTTGGGAAACAGTTGTACGAAGGAGAGTTTGAAGATTGCAGCGTGCATCGAATCTAGGACGTGTGTTTGGCTCTGGCAGGGAGGTGGAGGCTGGTTTGCTTTTCAGCATGGGGATGGTGTCCTCTGCTCATCCCTGGAGCTGTTCCCATGCAGATCCCCCACCCTATTTGCAGAGGCCATCCCACCCTGACTTTGTGGAGAGCTCCAGACTGCCTCAAACACTGGCGTGGAACAGTGTAACCCCTCATCTCCTAACCATGTCCTAACCTCGGGGAAGGATTGTCACCCTCCAGAAAGCAGTGTGTCACAGTATCTCTTTATATATAGAGTCTTCCATTGTGAATGCTTCTTACTCATCTAACTGCACTTTTGGACACAGTCCTGCCACTACCTTTCAGACCCACTTTTTGGTTGCCTTTGTAAGCTGGTAATGGCCCCACCATGAATTCATTTGGACACAGTGAGAAAAGGTCTCATGGAACAGAAGATTTCACCTGAGCTGGAAGCAGCAACATAAATCCATAGGATTTACACTCTGAAGTCTTGTGAGAGATACAGCAAATCTACGTTTCTTTATGCCTTGGTGCCCAGACTGTAAAATTAAATGGTGCCTCTGGTCCAGGTGCAGTGAGTAGGGAAGGATTTAAGTAATTGGTATTCTCTTAAGACTGTATAGGAACTGCAGGCAGAGAGACAGAATTGGAAATGTGATCACAGTATATAGAATTGTATCTGATGACTACACTAATCCCAGACTATGTACAAAACTTGCTTTGTCTGTCACAGGTGCTATCCTGCTTATCTCTAGGTTGTGGTAAGAGATGTAAAACTTTTTTTATGGGAATGCAAGGACAGTTTAGTTAGCCAAATTTTAATGACCCAAACTTAGTTTCCCCAAGACAGAAGAGACTTGTGCCAGCCAGTGTGGCACTCCCATTCCCTGTGGAGCTGAGCAGATTCTCACTAAACCAGAAGCTTGAAAAGTGCTTTCAGTAGAGAAAGTGTTAGTAATCTTGGAAGAAAATTATTTTATGCCCTTTTTAGAAACAGAAATTCAGCAATGCTCTTTGGTGCAACACAAGTTTTTTCTTGCCAAACCTGAGCTTTCAGCTCAGTTCCCCAGCCCTGGAGTTCGTGGTGGGAAATGGACACACAGAAAAGTCCTGGAGTCTCTATCACTCTGTATTGGTACTGACTCTTGCCCTTGCTGAATCACAATGACACATCTGGCAGACCTTCACCTGAATGGTGGTTCATAAGCTCAGGTCTCTGGGGATGGATGTATTTCATTAGTGAAAAGGCAGCAGTATTTCCAAAGGGGGGAGAATCTCCAGAGACCCCTCTGCCAGTTCATCTGAGGTAGGTTTTAACTCCAGCTCCAACTTGGCCTTGGCCCCCTGAGATGAGATTTCTTTGCTGAACCTATTAAAAGCCAGATTAAGATCTCTAGCAGAGGTCATTTAGAAAACAGTGAGAGAATTCTAAGGAATACTTGTTTTTCTCTCAATCCTCGAAACAATCCAGGGAATGTGTTTGGAGTCAGTTTCTGAACTTAACCCTCTCATCCTCAGGGAAAATAATTCTGTGCACTGCCCTCGAGCCTGGCATGGTGCTGACTTCCTGAGCCATGCTGATTTTCTGGAGCATGCAGCAGGGTTTGTGTTGTGTGGGGGTTATGCCACGAGGAGAGGGTGACTAAACCTGATGGGTTTGCAGTTATATAAATTGGCATCAGCCTGTGCTGCTGTGTGCTCAGCACAGGGATGACTCAGAGGCAGGGGCTGCGTGTTGGGGATTGACAGCCCGGGGCAAAGCTGATGGATCCATGTCAGGTCTCCTTGGGTGCTCCCTCATGTGCCATGGGTGCTGGGGGTGCTGGCTTCTCCCTCTTTAGGGAACAGGGAGTTTTAGTACTGAGCCTCTGGGGTTGCAAGCAAGTCAAACAGTGAGTCAGCATTAGGTGGAAATCCAGTGTTGTGTTTGTGGGCTGTTGAAATCCGAAAGAGCTGATAGGAAAATGAGCCTGTCTCTCCTTGGTGGTGAGTCCACTGCTGTCTGTGGGAGGTGGGATCTTGTTTGGATGCAATGATAAAGGATGGACTAGAATTGGAACTCAGCTGTGAGCCCTCTTAAGCCTAGGAGCCAGCCCAAAAGCTTGGAGTGCTTGGGTTCTACAAGGAGATGCCTATTGATTTAATCCTAAAACCAGCTCTATCAATTGCATCCTATCCATAGAAATGTGTGCAAAACAACCTCTTTTTTTTTTTTTTTCTTTTTGCAAAGTCAAGTCTTAGTACATTTTACTCCTTAGTTTGTTCATACTCTAAATTAGTATGCACTGGTGTTCTAAAATGGGAAGCCAACTCCATCAGAATCTCATAAGGGAAAAGAATTCTTTGTACCACTGAGAAAGATTTTGCTGGTAAGATTCCTTTCTACCAAGAAGAGAAAAAAAAAAAGAAAACCAGAAGAGAGTGTTTTACCTGGGACTCATTGTGTTCTTTTACAGCAATCATCAATATTCAGAACTCATGCCTCCAAAACTATAAGATCTAAAAGAAAGTTTAAAAAATACAATTTTTTATTATTCAAATCAACTTTCTAGGTTATGGAACTTAGATTTCTGTGCTTGAATATTTTTTTTTTTCAGAGGGGATCAGGAGCTTGGAAAAAGAAAGTCACATGCCATCCCACTTTCCTCCACCCTGCTTAGAAAGCTTTGCTGGAAGGCTCGCTCTGGGAGCCAGGGCGTTTGGAAAAGGACCAGGAATCACAGGAGTGGGCAGTGCTAGCACTGCCTCAAATCCCCTGCTAATAAACACACCAACTGAAGCCAGATGGTAAAAGTGCATTTTTATCATGTTTTATGTGGATTAATGATTCCAATAAACATTTTTCTCCTTTGTATATGTTCAGGGCTACATTTACACAACATCTAAGAAAATTCAGTGAGCTTTCTCTGGCTTTCTCAGTGCTGCACTCAAAGACTGCCTTTGTCTGATCTGCCTCAACCTCCTCTCATATTTGCTATTTGTATGAGCCACAAGACTGCAGTAAGACAGTGGTTGCTGATCCCTGAGGGGTCTGGTTTTCCCTTGATGTGTCTGTGGCTCCTTCCACCATAACAAGAGTGATTTGTGCATTTGGAGGGGATTAGTTAATGACCTGTGATGTTCAATCCGCGGGGCCACAGATTGTCTCTGTGACAGCCACACTTTTTGGAGTGCTTTTGTCTTCATTAAGTTTTGGTGTGTGGTAAAAGCAAGTATTATTGCCCTCGTTTCAAGATGGGAAACCTGATCTGTTGCCTGTTTGGTGGGTAAACAATGTGAGCTGCTGCAGAGTGAGTGATTTATTGTGTAGTCAGGGTGCTGTGGTCCAAGAAAACCCTCTCCTCAGGCGTGCTCTTGGAGAGGCTGTGGGTGTCCTCTTAACCTGGGCAGCTGCTGGGAAATGGGCTTAGCCTGAGAGGAGAGGTGATTAAGCTGACACAGGTGAGGTTATGTGTGCACACATTTCCCACGACTCAGTGAGCTTTGTGTGTAACATTTCTAAGCTTCTGATGTTGGACGTGGGAACTGGCCTGGTGGTCTGCTCAGGTCTGTGAGGCTGGGGCCCAAGCCTTCCCAAAGCTGTCAGAAAGAGTAGGAGCAGTTATGGAGGGAGAAGCCTTCAGGGCAGCCTGAAGGCTTTGCTAAGCCCTTGTTTTGTCAAGGAGCTTCCCTGGCTGTTGTGCAGAGTCTGTGCTGGTATTTTTACCTGTGATCATCGTGTTGTGTGCTCTGGTTTTCCATCAGCTCAAGAGAAGCCCTCATCCCAGGGCTCACTCTGGGGGTGGTGTACAATGTCTGGGAATGACTCATACAGCTGCTGTGTGGCACATCTACTCCTCTCCAGATGTAAAATTAAACACATGCTTTTAGTGTTATCTTGACCTAGACTAATGTTGCTATTTCAGGGTTTTATGTCAGAGGCACAAAACCCCTGGAAATCACTGATGGAAAAGACCTATGAGATCATCCCTTCCACCCACAGGGTTGTTCCCTGCAAAATATTCTCCATCATTTTGTCCAAAGCGGTCAAAATTCACTCAAGTGAGAGGGATCCCAACACTTCTCCAGGGGAACTCTTACATCTTCCAGGATGCCAGGGAGGACTCATTCATCCCCAGTCTACAGTCCAAAGCTAATTTTACCTCGTTCAAACCTCCCTCCTAAGTTCAAGTCCCCAAGACTGGTCCTGCTCTTCCTGCTGTTCATACCCAGCACAGTCCAAGGAGGTGAACACAGGCAGCTCAGCCACCTGTAATGGGGAGAATTTGCAATCAACCCTGAAATAATTCCCCAGGGCCTCTCCAGCTGTAGCCCTGTCACAAGGGTGGTGTAGGATGGAAAGCCTCATCTCCCAGGGCTGCATTTCCTCCATCCCTCTGAGGTGCAAACTTTCCACAGGGCATTTTTTTATTTTGTTGAAATATCTCATTTGCTGCTTCAGGGGATGTACACACCCAGACTGATAGCCCAGCTGTGTTTATTTTTAAAGGAAAAGGCAAAATTCCCACTGAATGAGAGAGGGCTGCTGCAAAACGGGTGGTGGCTACCTTGATGGACAAGAGCTGGATTAGACCATGTCAGTATGCCCATGTGTTTGGGCTGCTGGGGACACCACCTCTTCCACCAACCCTTATTTCTGAGCTGTTGCAGGCTGCTAACAAGCTCTGCTAACAAGTACTGTAACATCACCGAGACAGCTATTTTTAATATAAAATGCAGTTGCAAAAAAAAAACAGGTCCCCACATAACAGATTTTACAGATAAGCTGGAAAAGAAAATAATCTCTGTCTGCAGGGCAGGGACTGTGTGTGCCAGCTCCCTGCTTTGGCCCTGCTCTGTGTCCCATCTCACCCTCACATCCCCTGGGAGCAGAAATGGAAACCTCTGCTCTGAGCTCTGGCAGTACAAGTGGATACCAGGGGAATGTTTTTTGCCAGGACTTAGCAGGAGCCAACTCTTGCTCCACTGCAGCAGTTAAACTCATGAGTGCTCTGAGCCTGCACAGCCCTCCTGGCACTAGCTGAATAGGTATTTGTGGGTTGTTTTTGGTTTTTTTTTTGCACTGGGGTCATTTTCTTCTTGGGCTTCTAAGTACTCATCTGTGAAACATGAAATTGCCTGACCCTGAAGCTCATCCCTGGATTGGTGAGATCCATAAGCTTGAAGAGAACAATATTTTCCTTTCTTTTATACTCAGAGGAGTCTTCAAACTGCAGTCACTCAGCAGACAGCAATTTCCAGCTGTCTTTCCTTTATGCTTTCAGTAGGATATGAACATCTTTGGAAAGTGTAAATTTACTGCCAATAATGCCTCACTCTGTGATCTTTCCTGGGCAAGCTTTATGGAGAGAACACAGCTGCCATGTCTGAGGAGCTGCAGTACAGATGGTTGATAAATGGTGATAAATGGTTGCCCTGGAGGACCCATCCAAGACGCCTGGGATGGCTCCAGGCTGCACACAAGGGATCTGACAGGACGTTCTCTTCAGTGCCATCACCTGGGGGTATCTTGCCTGATAGAGATCCCAGGTAACCTGAGATCCCAGAGCTTTCCCAGGACTGGTGCAGGCCCTCTCAAGCATTACAGGATACAGGTGCACAAGTGGAAGCAGAGAGGAAAAGTTCCTCATGTCCAAGGAGAACTCTGATTCATTTTGAGCATGTGCTAGGGGACAGAGCCGAAGAGTGAAAAGTGCTTTTCAAAATACCATCTTTTGCTCCTCCTAAAAATTCTAGTATTTTTACTGAAATCTGCTTGTCCTGGCTCCAATCACCATAGTGTAGCTCTACCTTCCTCCCACAGAGCTGCCTCTTACTAGCCATATTCCCCCACCTCACTTCCATTAATCTTTCCATATTCATCTGACCTTCTCACGTCTCATTTGTTTTTCTCTGTTTGCATTTATTTGCTCTGCAAATCCCTCAGGCCAGCAGCTGTCTCTATAAAGTGTATAGTGATTGTCCAGTAGAATTTCAGTGTGTAATTTTTCAAGCCCACAAAAAATGGCAGCTCCAATCATATAGGCTGCTTTTACAGGTTGCTCTCCATGTGACTTGAGCCAACTTTTAGAATCAAAGTTACCTTCTGTAACAAAATAATATGAACATCAGGTCTCATCAGAATTTGACTCTATAATAACCAGAAAATATGGGAAAATATGCAAAAATTCTGTTCTTCATATCAAGCACAAACACTTGAAGCATTCTGGGTTGTCATCATTGCCAGGCTCTACGGTGCCTGCATCCACTTCTTACCACCCACAAGAGCTGCTTTCAGAGTGACCAGACTGAGTCATTAGTGTCCTTAGCTGCAAATTTTGCTGCTCCTCTGTGTGGTGCCTTTGTGCCGATCCGCTGGGGCGTGGATCATTGGTTTTATCGACACATCCACGGGACAAAGGGCTGAGTGGAAGCGAGCCTGGGGTTGGGATATCGAACCTTTTGTCCCTGGGATCGTTGTGGTGTGCCCTGGGCTGGCAGGGGACAGCAGCCAAGCCATCCCAAGCCCGTGGCCTTTGTGCAGTGATTTGGGGTCGTGACTCTGCTCGGAGCAGCCGGGTGTCCGTGCTGCGGGAGATTCACCGGAGGGATGTTTGGAAGATGCTCTACTGCTGTCGGCCACGCAGCAGGGCAGCACGGGGGCTTGCCTCTGGGGGATAACGGGGCTGGTTCTCTCTGCTGTGCCCTGCTGACAGGCCCACTGCCTGCAGAACAGTGCAGACAGACTTTGGCCATGGCATCATAAATTCTGGATCAATTATTATTGTTCTACTCATGGAAAACACAGAGAAATCAACTGCCGGAGCAAAGCCCTTCTCATTTCCTACATAGCGTCAATTTCCAACTAACAGTGCAGCTATGAAATCCCTTGAGTTTTATTATGAAATTACTGAACAGCCAAGAGGCTGAGCCCTTGCTTTAAGTGGAAGCCTCAGTGCAGCCTCATCTCTGAAGCTGCTCTCCACTTCTGCCATCACCCATTTACAGTAAACAGGAGAATGTGATACAGCGGCCTCACAGACTCGTGGCTCTTACTGGCAGCACAGAAGGCTCAGCTCAGAATTTGCTCTGCTTTTGGAAGTTCTCTACAACAGTGCAGAGGAGATGGTCAGCCATGGAGAAAAGGGAGCATTTCCAGCATGATGTTCTTGCACACCAGTGGCCTGAACAGATGATTAATAACAATAACACAGCAGTTCTGGTTGACAGGAGCTCTTCAGCTTTGGCACATAAGTGCCAAGAACTGAATTGTTGGGAGTTCTGTATATTGTGTGGGTACAAAATCAAGTTGTAGTTCTGCTGCTCCAGGGTGTGAAAGAAGAAAGAGGGTTATCAGAACAAACCCCATCTTCTTTCTGTAAAGCCTAAATCCTTCTTTAAACAATCCACCCAAAACCTCATTGTTTAAAGCAGATGTATTTTATTAAGGTTGAAGGCACAGACTGAGTACCAGAAAATAGAAAATTTTAGCTTTACTTCTGTTTCTCTTAGGGATTCCTCACGTTCCTGTGTCCAAAAAATATGACTGTTCAAGATCTCCATTTCCATACCAGTAAAACAGGGACCACAACATCTCTTAGCCACAGCAGGCTTATGAGCTTGAATGAATTAGTATCTCAGAGGTGCTTGGATGGTAGGTGCAAAGTCTTTCTGTGAGAACTCACAATTCCAGCTAGAGAAGAGTTTTGCATGGTGAATGCCGAGGTTAGAAAGGTGTGAAGCCAATTTAACTTCCAAATTCTGTGGGCCTTGATGCCTCATCAGAAAATCTGTGAATTCAGGCCCTTGCTGCTGAGTGGTCAATCAGGATCAGACTCTTCCATGCTCTTGCTGAAACCAATCAGACTCTGTGCATTATAATGCAGTGCTGCTCAGAAATCATGGTAGACCCAGGTTCTGGGAATTATTCTTTGTCCTAGACATCTTGAAAGACAAAAATAATTCCCTTGCCTTTATCAACAGGAACTCTTTTTCTGGGAGAACCTCTTACTTGCTGATTGAAAGCTTTTTACCCTACAAAAAAATAGCAATCTCATCAGGAGCTGTGGAGTTCAGCACAGTGTTAGCACTGCAGCAAAAGCTCTTTTGCTATTTGAAAGTTGGAGTTCTTCACTGGGCCCACGTGTTTATGATGACTAATTTCCCACTCTTATCTAAGAGTTACTTAGTCTAAGAGTTCCCAGTGGGATAAATGGAACAGGAGCGAGGGCAGCAGTGTGCAGTTGTCAAGGTGAAAAGAGAGAAAATACCCACATATTGCACTAGGCAGGCTCTTAAAAAATGTTCTGGCTTTGCCAGGAAAGATAAGGGTCCCTCTGTAGCTGTAAAGTTGTGAAAGAAACTGTAAGTGCTGCAAAAGTTGGGAAAATGGTCATGCCCCCTGTGTTTTGGGAATGGTCTCCAGCCTGTGGCATTGCTGCTTCAAGCCCCTGGTACTGCTCGGTCTTAGTGACACAGACCCTGCCAGCCTCGGTTCCCCCTGTGGAATGGCACTAAAACACATCCCCACAGCCTTTGGATGCTTTGGTGCTGGGCTGGTGGATGAAGATTTACACCAGGGATCTAAGGCAACAAGGGTGTTTCTAGATATTGGTCTTTTCCCCATTTTCCACCTAAATCATTGTATCCCACTAGGGAAGAGCAGGGAACCACAGCGAAAATGTGACCTACTCATACAAATGACTCTTCATTCCAGCTCTGAGGGGTGTGAAGCTGTGAAAGAGAATGCTACAGCTCAGGATTCATTATTTTGAGGGCATGTGGGAGTTGTCCTCAAAACTGCTGCTTCTCTTGATGGATATAAATGAATTACCCCCAGCTCTGTTGCCAGCTCGTGATTTGCTGAAAGCTCTCGCTCCAGCAGAGTCCTCAGGCATTCCTGAATCAACTTTTGGATCAAGCAGGGGAATAGGGTCTGATGTTGTGCCTCTCATTGATCAGGTTAGACACTGCCTTTGTTTCACTCCTGACTCTTTAAAATGGATTGGGGTTCTAAAACTTGTGTTCCTGGAGCAAGTCACATCGATAACCTGCGTTTGTGTGGGAATGCAGGGCTGAATACAGGCTTTTCTGTAGAAAGTTGAATATTTTAGCTCAAGAACCACAGACAAAATGTGGCAGCCTCATTTGAATCTGTAAAGACTCAGTATTAGCTACAAGACTGCTTGGTGTTACACCACATCTCTGAATAGATGTGC
Organism: Hypocryptadius cinnamomeus; assembly: GCA_013400635.1. Classification (NCBI taxonomy): domain Eukaryota; kingdom Metazoa; phylum Chordata; class Aves; order Passeriformes; family Zosteropidae; genus Hypocryptadius; species Hypocryptadius cinnamomeus. The sequence continues at coordinate 79,574 of VYZP01072043.1, forward strand.
TTCTATAGAATACCTCACGCTGAAAATCTAATTAATCGGAGAACAGTTATCACATTACCAGTCTGACTGATTTTTTTTTTTTTTGGTGAAAAAATGTGTGTTTAAAAGTCTAAATGCTCCTATTACAATGATTAATTATCTGCAGAAAATTGAAAGCACACAAGAAATTACCAAGAAAGAACATTTAGACATCATCTGTCTTCCTAAAAACACTTGTCTGAGTGTATAAAGAAGAATATTATTGCAGTGTAGATGCTGGCTTCTTAGGACATATTTTTTCTGCCTTCTCTTTAAGTGTGTTCTTGCTAATTTTTTTTTTTTTTAATATATATAGTGCCTAAATGGATAAAAGATATATTGAATTTTTTAACTGGAGTGATTCTCTGGAGAGGATTATTTCCCTGCTGCCTCAGATGCAGTTTAATTTTTGTGTTACATATGAAATACTGAGAAATAGATTTTAATGGGGAGAAGCAATGGCACAGAGCACTGGTGATGTCTCAGAGTGGGTCAACAAGGAGTCTCGCCTCAGGTATTTATGAGCTGTGACGGTGTCACAGGGATTGCAGTTTGGAGAAGGAAACACTGCCAAAGCCAGAACCAGTGGAGCAGACACCCAGCCACCTATAAATCTGTGTGCTCTAACTCCTTATTAGCTGAGGGTCATGGCTTATTAATTATATGTGACTTGATGATGACATATCTCGTGGAAAAGAAAGCAGCATATAACAAAGCTTGATGGCTTTGCATTAGGCAAGATGGAGATGGATCTTTTGCAACTCAGCATGGGGTTAGAAGAGTAAAATTTACTCCTCTTAGAGGGTTGTACAAACTGAACATCCATGTTGAACATCCATGTTTTTTAAATAGAAAATCAGCAATTGATTAGGCCTGTACCAGTCATTTCCAACAGATTGAAAATTACGGGAGGGAAATAAACAGCATCTGGTTCCTTTTTCTTAGGAAACCAGAAAAACCAAAACAAGAAATGGACCGAAGGAATCCCAGGCAAAANNNNAAAAAAAGGGGCCAAAGGAAACCCAGGAAAAAAAAAAAAAAAAAAAAGAACAGTTATGTAGATTACACAGGGTGCTCAGACAAAACCCCAAAAAGCCAAATTTCCTGGCTGACATAAGGCAGTGCTCACACTGCAAGCATTACCTCATGACAAAGAGCAGAGAGCAACAGCAGTTCAC
>VYZP01072046.1:7050-45053 GCA_013400635.1 Hypocryptadius cinnamomeus
GGGCCCGGAGCCGCCGCCCCGGGGGCAGTGCCGGGGCAGGGACAGGGGCAGGGCCGCTGCCTGCCGCCGGCTGGTCTCCTGGGAGAGCCCTGGGCCGGCCCTGGGCCGCGGCTCCCCGCCTTCCCGGGGCGCTGCCGGGCGGCGGGAGCGCTGCGCGCAGCGAAATTGGGAAGCGGTCGGACGGACCGGCCCGGGAAATGACCAAACCCGGCTCCCTTGGGAGGGCAGGGCCAGGGGAGGCCGGCCAGCGCGTTTGTTTTGTTTATTATGTTTTACTGGTTTTTAATTGTTGTTGTTTTTTGTGGTTTTAACTCCCTCCCCCATACCTGGTGTCTCTTAATAAGAGGCCCATCTACAGATCGCATTTGAATTTCTCCATTTCCTCTCGCTGGGTCTGCGCTTGGGGTATCCTGAGCTTGCGGGTTTTATCTGGTTTGTTTCATGNGAGGTGGCACTGAGTGCCACAGTCTGATTGACAGGGGGATATTCGCTTGTAGGTCGGGCTCGACGGTCTCAGAGGCCATTCCCAACCTAATCGATTCCGTGTAGATGTTCAGGGGGTCCGTCCCCGGGGCCCCTCAGCGAGGCGGGGAAGGCGCCGTGCGCTTTGTGGCGCCGCGGGTGCTCCGGGCCCCGCTCCGTGCGCTTTGTGGCGCCGGGCGGGCGGGCGGAAGCGCCGGGCGGGCGGACGCGGGCCCTTCCGGCGGGCTCGCAGCNGCTCCCTTGGGAGGGCAGGGCCAGGGGAGGCCGGCCAGCGCGTTTGTTTTGTTTATTATGTTTTACTGGTTTTTAATTGTTGTTGTTTTTTGTGGTTTTAACTCCCTCCCCCATACCTGGTGTCTCTTAATAAGAGGCCCATCTACAGATCGCATTTGAATTTCTCCATTTCCTCTCGCTGGGTCTGCGCTTGGGGTATCCTGAGCTTGCGGGTTTTATCTGGTTTGTTTCATGAGCTCTTTTTTTTTTTTTTTTTTTCCGAGCAAAAGTTGTGATTTGAGGTTGGTTAGGGCAAGCGGAGTCTGAAGTATTCGACTCTGCCAAGATCAGGGGTTTCGTCTTAGGGCGGTACCAGGATTTTCTGCACTAGAGCTATGCTCTGTTTTGCTAAAATAAAGGATTCCGGTTGGAAAAGCCTGTTTCCCCTCCCCACCCCCTTTTTTTTTTTTTCTTTTTTTTTTTTTAGGTCTCTTTATTCTTGGTTGTGCCCTTGGGCATGGTTAAGTGTATTACACTTGCACCAGCTATTTCTTCAGCTGACTGGTAGTATTTGTATGTATTCATTCACAAAGAGTTGCACTGTTCAGCCCCACCTGGCCATTGTTAGTTGAAGTAATCTAGAAAATGCTTTTTGTTTGCCAGCACTGCTCTGGCTACAGATGTAAGTTGGCCTCTTGACAGCATGGATAGAATTTCTTTGGAAAACCAGGAGTTGCAGGTTCTGCATTGAGATGGACACATCTCATTCTGGTTTACATTTACCTCATTTCACATGATTATAATAATAAACAACTTCATGATGTTTTATGACTTACTGAAAAGATTGAGCATTAATTATAACTCCTTAAGGAGAATGCCCAGAAATACTGATTCTCTTAACCACACAAAATTATTAAAAGTGGCCATGTAAGAGACAAAGATCTCTCTACTGTGTTTTGCATGTTCTCCTTTTTTTTTTTTTGAGCATCATTTCCGTGCTTATCTGTTCATCACAAAGCAAGAAAGACTTCTCTTTGCTTATCAGTCTTACAGTTAGGATAATTTTTCTTATTTTTCTTGCATGCTGAAATTCTACCCATTGTTTATAAAGGTGAAGAAGTTACTGAAATGTTTAGCATGGAACTGGATTTACATGAAGGGAAAAGAATTTTAGTACATATACTTAGGAAGATTTCTATCCATAGCCATAACCTTGTGCCCAATTCCTGAAAAAGAACACTTGAAACTTTCTGTGTTTATTTCTTTTGAAATAGCAAGTGCATAGGTTTTATTTTGTTTTGTGTTGTTTTTTCTCCCCTGTGTGACATTTAAAGCATGCTCAGTGCTTTTTATTAAACTTTCAATGGACAGGCTAAAACTCATGGAGTTCTGCCAAATTTGGATCAATTCAAATGAGAACACTTTGTCCCATTGTGTCTCCCATATATTCTGCTTCAGTGATGTCCCACTTCTCTAAATACCACTGATGAGTAGGATGCAACTGTGTCTACAGGACTGTAATCTCATGCTGATACAGATTAAGAAATCTGCAGGTTCCATGGATCCTTGTGATTGGTGTCTGCCCAGTTTGGTTCCTTTTTGTATCCATTATTGGCAGCTGTTAGACAAAATTTTTGTGTGGTGGAATTTTAAATTTGAGCAGAACTCCATTGGTCTGGAGTAAAATTGGAGGGATTTTGTTGAATATTAGTATAACAGCACTGGCACTAGATGAGTAATAAAAACTCCTGATAATGTACTGGAAGTACTGACTTGGTGTGGAATACACTAAACATTCAGGCTTCCTAAAATATGAAATCCTGTAATGACTTTGTTTCCTTAATGTTACTCTTGAACAAATGCCTCGAAATCCCAATGTGTTCCATGGGATTGTTCCAGTTAAATGCTCCAGTAACTGGAAACCTCCTTAATAATCTTCAATTTATGCTTTTTACAGGACTTAGTGAAACATACTTATTTCCCAATTCAGAGAACACAGCCTTTAATTCAACTTAGAAATTACTATAGAAATTTTAAGATTTACAACAGTCCACTAAAGACTAGCTATAACATTCAGTTAATAACTAGGGGCAATAACAGAATCTGTCTGCAAGAGTAAAAATACTATTTCTTAGAAGTACTTCATTTTTACAGCCCACAGAATAATTGAGTTATCTGCCTGATGAGGGTTATTTAGAATTAAAGGAATTTTGTATTAGGATATTATTTCTTCTTTTTTTTTTTTTTTTCAGTTTGGTGTAAAATCAGCTTTATGGGTTTTTTTTTTCTGCCATAATTCTGCTGCACGCTTCCCAGATAAATAAGAACAACTCTGTTATGTGGCTTTACTAGAAAATTTATATTGGAAATCTGTATTAAATGAGTCTTGTAGACAAAGTATTTTCCCACGTCTTTGGCTGCATGTTGAAGCCTGTTTGAAATTGTAATGCTGCTCTAAAAAGTGTTTGATTTGGTAAATACACACAGAAATCCAACAAGGCAAAAAATGCTTGTTGAATTGACACTGATTTTTAAGGTGCTATTTCATTATGGATTATGGCACCATGCTTTTGGTGCATGTCTATCCAACACTGTTCTCTTCCCTAAAAGCTAACACCCTCCTTCAGAGCGTGAAATATTAGTGATGGATTGGCACCTCTATAAAGAATGTGTCTGATCAAGGATTAAAGAAAAACCTTGGGTTGTTGATTTAAAATTCAAGGGAGCCTTTTGTTTAAAATAAAACTTGTTTGCATTTTCAAAAGCACACCTAGTGAACTTGTGAAGAAAAGGTGATATTTTGGAGGTGATGAGACTACTCAGGTCCTAATTCTCACTAATTAATAACCCATGGCTGTCATTTACTTTGCATTTGGCTTTTGCAAGAGCAGATGTGTGGATGTGCAGGTGTGTGTAATGAGCAGAATTCTCGTGGCACATCCCAAAGCCTCTGCCATGGTCTGGCATTGCTCACCACAGCTCCAGCTTCTGTGCTGTGATGGATCAAGGGCAAGCACAGTGGCACAGTGTCCCTGCAGCCAGGATCAGGGGAAGGCATCAAAGGCTGTTGGCTCAGGCAGCAGCACTGGGCTTTGGCCACTGAGCTCCCTGTGAATGTGTCATGTCTGATGCATGTTCAGAGTACCTGGTAGCTACATCATCATTTAAGTGTGAAACAATGAGGTTTGTAAGGTCTGGGGATTGTTTCCTATTCACTCAAAAGAACCACTGCAGTTATTGCTGATTTTGGTCACTCATTCATGTATTAATGGGTTGGTGCCCCTGTCCTGCAGTAAATGTAGATTGGAAGAACCTGGTTGGTTGGTTTTTCTTTCAGTTTTCATGTGTTTGTATGATCTAATGAATAAAAAATAGTGTCCAAAACATGCATTTGACTTTGGCTTCATTCCTCATGTTCTTTCTACTCAGTGTTCGATCGTGGTCCAAGGCCATATGCATTAAAGTTGATGGGAATCAAGAATGTGGCTCTTTTTAAGTTTTCATCAACACTTGGTGGAGGTTATTACCTTTACTCAGAATACTTAAGATACACTAAATCTTGAGTATCTTACACAGGGCATTATTCTTTTTTTGGGGAGAGCCTGCACTTACAGGTGGCATAAACCGTTTTTGGGAAATTGAGGAGTTATAAACCCATCCTCCTTCCAGGAATTACACTGAGGAATGTTTCTTGGGAAGTCACAGGTCCTTGAACAAAGTGCAGTGCCTGGTGTTGGGTTGGGGTGCTCTGCAATTCGGGGGAGCTGGAGCTGAGAGCTGCAGACATGTGGCTTGATCAGAGGAGTCAGTGGTGCTCTCAGATGTGCTGCCTCAGCCACTGTCTGGTAAATCCTGTTACAGCTCTGCATGGAGCTCCCAAGGTAGCAGCTACTGATCCTGGGTGTAGCTTCCTCCCCATCCCTGGAATGCCATATTTGGATGGATGGATCTCTTTTATGCTGTGTCCTGTTCCCTCCTAACTTGCAAACCAGCAATGCAGGCAATGTAGAGGGATTAACTGCCTTGTGTTTTTTATTTGGTAGCCAGATCCTCTAAATATACAGATTGATTTTCATCAAGTCCTGAGTAGCTGCTGAAACAATAACACAGCTTTGCTGTGCCTGTACTCAATTTTCATCAGTCTTCAAATAAAAAGAAGGAATGGTCTGCTCTGTCTTCTGCTGTGGATGGTGCTATAATTTCCACTTCTTTCAGAACAGATGTAGGTGAAGTAAATGACTGTTGTAATGTGTCTTATAAATCTCATGTCTTTCAGGCCTCTAAAATAGTGAAAAATGGGTGCTTTCAACTGATTGTAGAACAATAAATGTTGTGACAACTAGTTGACATAAATTAAGGAAGAATCCTCCACCTCATTTCCAGTAACTAGGGATTTTGACTACAGCAGTCCCTGTAGTAAAACTTACTCAGAAAGTACATATGGACATGAAAAAGAGAATCTTTTTATTTTGGCCCAGTTTATTCACTCCCCAAAAGCTAAATTAATAACTTAAAACTGTGTTGAAAAAGTTACAGTCTGCTAATTTAGCTGTAACGCTTTGGATGTCTTCCTTCATGTTTTAGCATGGAGGATGCCTCATTTTGTTCCTAAAATCAGTATTACAGCCATGCAGCAAACAGCAGCTTCTAGTGAAGGATAGAGCACAGGCTGTAAAACTCAGCAGCAGATGAATCCCAAGGAAGTTACTCCCTCCTACACTTGCATGTGGCAAGGAACTGTTGATGGTAGATGTGAAAGTAACTTTGAGAACCCTCTGATTTAAAATGTCAGTGGTATCTGAAATTTTTTACATGTTCAGAAGGGTAATATCACTTCATTTGAGGAATCAGTGTGTGCTTAAAGATGTGCCAAATCTTCAACGAGCTCGAGAGGTGAGAAGTAGTTTTTTAGAAGGACTGGCAGTCATTTTATCTTTCTAGGATAACACTTCTCTTGGGGATCTTCAATACTAAAGAACATATTTTCTGATTAAAAATGAAATAATCTCCTGCTGACGCAATAATGTTAACATTATACAGGGAATTTGAAATCCAGGTTGTAAATTCCACTTACATGTGGGTATATAGCTATCCCTGCCTAGTACATGGAAAATTTGTAATGTATTTGTGATTCCTTTTTTCTAAAGCTATAGCCAGATATTTTTTAACAACATTTTGGCTTCAAAATAAAAGTTAAAAGTAATTTTTTGTGTTTGTTGTCATATGAGTAAACACAGAAAAAGGACTCAGCAGTTAAAGGAGAAATAGATTATATTTTCTTTTTACAAATCTCTGCCAAAGTCAACAAAAACAGGCTTAAAACTGATGAAATCTTTGTAAAGCTTCTGGATATTTTAGATGTGATTTCATTTAGCTTCTTCAGCAGCAAAAGTTGCATCTCTTTGCATTTGGATAAAAATTTTATTGTGGGGTTTTGCTTTGATTTATTTCAGAATTACTGCTGGTGGCTTACACAGAATTTCTTAGAAACTTTTTAATTGCAGTACTTTTATAGTGGAAATGAAATTATCAGAGACACTTTATATTGCCCTAATTCTGTGACTTCAATGTGTATGGCTTATCCTGGATTACTTATTCTCTCAGTTGCTTTTTGTCCTGGTGATTGCTTGCCAACAATTTTTCTGTTGCTCTTGTTGTTTAAATGCTGAAGAAAAAATGCAAGTTTCACATTTAGTTATATGCATGGAAGGAGAATAAAACTTTGCAAGTTGGCAGTCTATAAATAGGGCAGCTGTGACTAATAGGACACTAGAAAAATATTTGTCAGTCCTGACCAGCTTTCAGTTCTATAATAGCAGAATTATTAAATTAACAGTGGAACAAATACTGGACAAAAATCATCAGATGTGAAGAATTTAGAAATGCTGAAAAAGTAATAGCCTAGGTTTGTGTTTGAAAAAAAAGAAATCAGTAGATTGCAAATCCTCCTAATAAGGAGTTTAGGTACTATTTTTAACTGGAGAAGTTACTTTAAAGCTATCTGGTTTTACCCTGTGCAATGTATGTGTGCAGGAAAGTACAGGTAGGTGAATGTGTGAAATTGTGGATTTGTCATGTGAAAGAGCAGGCTTGTTCCCTGTGGGATTTTGTGCTGGTTGTGTGGGGTATGGAAGCAGCATTATGGTCCCAGTGGAGTGCAGCTGCAGAAGGGTAATCGGTGTGTTGCTCTTTCAGGTTTGAGTATGAGCACAGTTGAAGAAGAGTCTGACACAGTGACAGTAGAAACCGTGAACTCTGTGACTTTGACTCAGGATACTGAAGGGAACCTAATTCTTCATTGCCCTCAAAATGGTATAGAATTGTTTTACATAGTATTTTTTTCTTCTTCTTTGTTTTGATTGATCTGACCATCATACATCCCTGCCCACAAATTCTGTGAGCTACTCAGGTGCAGCTTACTGAGAATTGGTCTGCTTTGGTTTAAAGAATGATAAAGTGTTGAATTAGGTATACATCCCAAACTGTCTGTGTGTGCCCAACAAAGATACAGCTGCTGTGGTTTGTTTCAGTTGAAACGGATTCTTAGAGCCAAACACCCAAATTTCTGTGGACTGATTAGCGTTCAATAGACTGTGGATGGAATTTTCAAAGAAAATGCATGTTGAAGAAAGCATGGGGACTGTTGTTGCCCATAACTTAGACCAGGTTCCTGGGCAGCAGAAAAGCATGAACCAGCTTGTCACATTTGCCTCTACTATTTGCCTTGGCCAGCTTTTTAGGAGAACTCTGTCCAAGGCTCCTTAGCTTACAGGAAGTAACCTGGGTGTGTTTTTGTTGTTAGAAGCTGATGAAGTAGACTCTGAAGACAGCTCTGAACCTCCACACAAGAGGCTTTGCTTATCAGAGGATGATCAAAGCCTTGATGATTCTACTCCTTGCATTTCTGTTGTTGCAGTTCCAAGTAAGTTCTTTTATGTATTCCTGTAGCAGATATATCTGTTGGTAAATATTAAAAGTGGACTCTTGAATCACAATAGAATATTTTGCATGGGATGTTTTTCTTCCAAATTTTATTAATATATTTGGGTATCAAATTTTTTTCAGCCTTGAATAGTTTTGCAGCAATTAGATCTGGCAAAATAAGCCTGTCTTAAAGTAGTTTAGAGACTTGCAGGCACAGGTGCATTGAATAAAATGAAGGATAAATAAATTAGCAACTAGATGCTCTTCTGCAAAGAGATTTTGGTTTTTTTTAATGATCAGACAGTACAGTTAGTATTTCAGTGTTTTGTAATATTAAGGTCTGTGTAAAAAAGATTGATGTAAAAAATACAGGATGAATACTGAATTAGTCTTCTGGAAATTGATTAAATATTAGAAAGTTTAATATAATCTCCTAAAGGGAGACAAAACCAGATCTAGTTAAAATACCATTTTGCAGTACATGGAGTGCCTGTTTATTTGGTGGAACTACGTGGAAATTCCTTAGAAATAAAAGCATTATCATGTTGAAGCTGGAGGAGGACTGGGGAAAATGCATGCAGCCGAAAGATTTGAATGTTGTTCCTTAATTGGAAAATACTGGAGGTAGGGCTGGAAAAGAAATATTAATACAGTTTCAAATTTTTGCATCAAACACATTTTGTTTATGTTTCACATTAGGTCATAGTTGTAGTCAAATATAAAACTGAAAGTTTTAAAATCCATATTTAAATTTTATGAAGAGAAGCAGTTGATAATCATTTTAGTGAATTTACTGTGTCAACAAATAAATACCAAATAAGGCTCTTCAAAATTTTCACTTCAAAGGTAGCAATTTACAAAATTTGTAGCATGTGTAAAAAAATGCTTCAGGAGTTAAGTATGCAACTAACTTACCCATTCTGAAGTTTCAGAAAATGATCAGAGCTTTGAGGTGACCATGACTGCTACCGCTGAGGTAGCTGAAGATGAGATTAATGAAGGAACTGTTACCCAGATTCAGGTACATTAAAACTTCACAATTTACCTATTTGATGTATGCCTTTGTTTAAATTAAAATGAAAAGGGAAACAAGTATCAGAAGTGCTTACTAAATGAATAAGACTCTTTGATACGAATGTTTGTGAGCAGGGATCTTGTTTGTAAAAATGCTGGTCTGTAAAAGGACAGTTGAATAATTTTATGTATGGGAGAGGTTATTTGTAGTCTGAAGTTACTGCCCAAAGAGCCATACTGCAAAGAGTAATAGAGGTAACCCTCCACTGTTATGTGCTCTGTTGTGATCTGCATAGAAGGCACTAAGTTTATCTGTTATTTCTGTCATTCTTTGTTTACAAATTAAGCTTTATAAAATGCTCAAATAGTCTTTGTCTTGTCACCAGTCCTAAGAGATGTAGTTTTCTTTGTGGGTATACCATGCTTAAAAGTTCTAGATTGGAGATGCTGGATATAGTCCTATTTCCACCACAGCCAGTGAGACTCTTCTTACTTACTGTACACTGAACAAGATGATCATTGTTACCTAATTAATTCTCACAAAATCTGTATATTAATATGCTAAATCTTACTCAGGTGCTTTAAGAAGGGTGATAGTTCCAGTGCCATATCTAGGACATGACTCTTTTGAACAGTCAGCAAGGTGATGAGGTGTGCTGATTTCATTTTCCTTCAAATTGTGTCTCCATGTTAATTGTAAAGTGATATAAACAACTGAATATCTGACTGTATCATTTCACATTGGTCTTTTCAAGATTCTTCAGAATGAGCAGTTGGATGAAATCTCCCCGATGGGCAATGAAGAAGTATCAGCTGTCAGTCAAGCCTGGTTCACAACCAAAGAGGATAAGGATTCTCTAACCAATAAAGGTAGGGTATTTCAAATGCAGTTTTCCCACGCTGTAGAAAGGTAAACTATTCTAGATGTCTCAGAACATTTTAAAGTAGTCTCTGCTCTGGCTTTTTGGAGATGGGCCTTGCCTGCAGTGGTGACAGTAGTGGCCACAGTAGAGAAGGACTGTGGGTGCTGTGTGTCAGCCCAGATTGGGCAGAATGTTGTGTTTGCCTGGTCAGGGGATAGGAAACTGCAGCAGAGGTGGGGGACACCAAGAAAAAAAACAATCCATGCTGAATTTTGCTTCAGAAGAAGAGGGCTCCTGCAGACCAGGACCTAATGAAATAATCTCTACTACTCCTAAAACTTCCACCCCACTGGGCATTCCTCCCTTTCCAAATATATCTGTACAATCATGTAGTAGTTGCTGAACTCAAGAGATTTTGTCATTTTCTCTCCTGCCCATAGGGGAAGTGGCTTTGTAAACCTAGAGAAAAAACTGTGTGAAATGAAGATGTGTTGTCTCTCTGCTTTCCTCAGCCCCTCTGCTGTTTTTCTTACTTTGACTTCTACTTTTTCTAGAGGAAAATTCGGGTTTTTTTCAGTCAGTTCAAAGCAACCCCCTCTTTTTGTAAGAAACGTTTAGGAAGAGACGCAGCATTGTCAGCCCGTCAAAGGAGGGCACTCAATCTGGTGATTCCAGTTAAGAGATTAATAACTTGAGGAAGATATTTCTAGTAAAATATGCCAAGAAAAATATTTGAGAATCTCTACTGGCTGAACTTTTCTTGTAAGCTCTGTGGTTTGTCACAGAGATAGCAGTGGGGGAATGCCAGTGTGTGTCTTCTTTTACAGTAGCTCAGACTTTGGCATGTGTTGCCCGAGCTCATCACTTTATAGCAGTCTCCACCTAATAATGCTTTCTTCCCAGACCTGTGGGCAGGTTATGATAAGCTTGACTATGAATATGCAAACATATGAAGTGCAGAATATCTGTCCTTTCCTAAAATAGTTTGGTATTAAAGGTTATTTTATGTAAAGAGTAGCAGTATCCCATTAAGTCAATTCAGAGGCTTGGACCTGTGTGAATCACAGTTACTGGAATACATTATTTTTCTGTCTCTGTAACTGGAAGAAGAGATTGAAGCTATGGGACACAGGGAAGGAGTACTCTCTCACCAGTTCCAATGGAATTAGTAATAATGCCTGTACTTTTCATTATAATTGGATTTGAGTAGACAGTCTCTTTGGTGTGTTCTGTCTCTCAGCTCTGGTAATTAGCAGGCTGAGAAGGAAGTACCCTGATTTTTCTGAGCAGAGGTGGGCAGATAGCCAGGACACACCAGTATGTAAACTGGGTCACACCAGCATAAGCTCAGTTAAAAGTATGGTATGACCATAAGGGGGAAAAAAGGATAATCTAAAGTAGGAATATTTTAATGTTTTATTGATAGACTTCAGGTTTGAAATTTTGTCTCTGAATAAAGTTGGTTGGATTTGCTCTTAAAGTTTAGCCGGCATTGTAGTTACTAAAGGCATAGACAGAGAAGAAACATTGTTTCTATTGGCTTGCCACTTTTATTTGGGGAAGTAAAAGACCCACCACACGGTTTTAAGTTGGCTGTGACCCCTGAGCATTACTCCCAGTGCAAAAAGAAGGAAAGAGATGGGGACCAGCTTGTCAGAAAGAGGCTTGATGGAGCATTTACCTCTCTAGAAAGCACTCACAGTAGGTGGCAGTACTCTCATGTTCAGGAGTATTAAGGCATGCAAGAGAACCCCACCTTGTTGCCAATTCCTCAGGTAATCTTAAAGTTGTATTTTAAGTTCCAGCTTCTGGAATCATTTTGAGTCATGGAAATTTCAGCTGTCAGTTTAAAGACAGAAATTTTCTAGTTGCAGCAGAAGAGAAAGGCTGAAAATGTGACTTGACAGCACACAGAGGAGTTCATATTCTGTTTTTAAAAATGGGATGTTTTTGAAGAGGGATCTGACTCACTTTATTTAAATATTAGTTGAATGTTACTGTCAGTTATGAAATAACATCTGTTTAAAATTAATGCTAGTTATATTTTAGTAGCTAAAATTATTCTTTTCCTTATTAATTGCAGCATGGGTCATGTATTCAGATACTTCTGTTCTTGCTGTTTTTCTGGCCTTTACTTCAGTAATTAGTTGTCATTTCTATTTTCAGGCCATAAGTGGAAGCAAGGGATGTGGTCAAAGGAAGAAATTGACATTTTGATGAGTAACATTGAGCGTTATTTAAAGGTATGTTTAGAGTATGTTCCCTGCACGTTGATGTGGTAATGCAGTTCCTGCTGGAAATCAACTTTCTTTAGTACTTCCCAGAATACACAATAAGTGATTTGGTTTGGTTTGTTGTAGGAATGGTCATCACTCATTTGAAATACATAAGAAAAATTTATTCATAGACAGGATTTAAGTACATTTAATGTGTGTAACATTGCTTTTCATTTTTTATTGGATATAGCTTGTTTTGAGCATCCTGACATGACATTTTACATGGTTAAATCTCTTTCTCTGACTATACATTGAGGACTCATAAAACCTTTGTTAAAGGTGGTGGAAAAAATTGCACTAGCAGTTTCCTTCCTGAGCACTGAATGCAACTTCCAGACATCCTTGGTGTCAAGTCTGTGATTGTGTACTATAGTAGTAGGATGCCTGTGTCTGCTTTCTTCCCCTTAAATTACTGGGGTCAGAGTTCAGTGTAAATGGGCATGTGGTGAACACGCTGACAGTGATAATTGCCCATAAATCATATTTGTGGTAGGCTTGCAGCTGAGAATATTTGAGCTGAGCCCTTACAGCTGAGAATATATAGCATGGATATTACAGTTTCACCATCCTTCACTTGTGGTTTAAAAAAAACCCTTGAATTTAGTGTTCATTGGGATAAAAATCCACAGTATTAGTTGAAGAGAGTGTGTCTGCCCACACACATATTAGAATTTCTGCCACAAAATCATTCATGGGTAATACTACGATTTAAATATAGTGAAGCTTTTTTAAGCTAGCTAAATAACTTTTCTGAGTTACTGATAAATCATTTGATTCATTCTTTTCCCATTTATCTGCTTTCTAGTACTGCTTTGAATAATTGAAATACAGTGATTCTTAGTTTAAGCTGAAGTTAAGCTTTACTGTTATACTTCTTTGCAGTGTTTTTGTATTGAATTTATTTGAGTTTCCATCAGAACAAGAAAAGTAGTTTAATTGAAAGAAATTGCTTTTGCATAAGGGATAGCTAAAATTATGTAATAAATCAATATAGCACTGTTTGACAGCCTCCCCTTGTATGGCCCCGGACTAATTCCACCACAGTACATATTCCATCATGTTCTGTATGATGGTTCAGTTTTTGATCTTAAAATATACATTGGACAGACTTTTTTATTGTATATGTGGATAGGTGTTAGAATTTCTGTGTCTCCCTGGACTCCAATGTAAAAAAACCAAAACAACAAAGCCTAGTGTTCAAGGGTTTGTATTTGAGGGAGCTAATCCATAAATACTCAGTTTTACTTTTGGACTGTAGTATTTGTGATACACAGAAAGTTGCATAATGGCTTCAGTTCTTGTATTCTACTTCTTGATTCCTAGGAGACTTTATCTAAGGTGTTTTGTTTGTGGTTTTTGTTTTTGTTTGTTTTTTTTTCAAATGCTTTGTTCTAGGCCCGTGGAATAAAAGATGCCACTGAAATTATATTTGAAATGTCAAAAGATGAAAGAAAAGATTTCTACAGGACAATAGCTTGGGGTCTGAATCGGCCTCTCTTTGCTGTCTATAGAAGAGTTCTCCGCATGTATGATGACAGAAACCATGTTGGAAAGTATGAAACCCTTTAATGCTGCATGGTTTTATTGGTATGAGTAGGGTCATGTATTTATGCTTGACATGTTCTATGTGAGACAGAAAACTGTAGCCAAGCAGACCTAGATCTTGCTAGTGTGTCCCCTCTGCTCAATTCTGATAGATCATCCTTGGCAATAGTTGTGTTCAATTGATGGTGTTCAATGACAGCTTTAAAGAACAGACAAACAAAAAACCCAAAACAAAGGTGAATAACAGATTCTGATATGATGACAGGACTTGGACACAAGGATGGATCTGCTGAGATGTAACTTTTTCTAGAGCTGTGACCTGGAAGTAATTGATCTTCACACCTTATGCCCTTGCTTGCCCTTTTTTAAAGCAGTGATCTGGTGCTATCCAGAAAGGATATTATATTTTAGTTTTTGAAGTTAGTTGAAAATTAAAAATATCTTCTCAGTGCTGGTAGACTTTTTTGGTGGAAAGTCAGCCTTATAGTGATGGTGAATTGGGACAGTAAGAAAGAAGCTGTTTATTTGAAAGACTAATGCAGAAAATTCTAATTCTGTTCATAGGAGTAAGATCACGGAGAATGAGGAATTTTTCTGACAAATGAGAGGAATCTTATACCAGTTAACCTTAGAAATGCACTAATGTGGAAAATGGCATTTGTTCCTCACATTCTTCTGAAGTATTCAGTCAGATTGTTTCTTACAGCTGAAATTCCTTAATCTCTTCTTGTAGCTAAATGTGTGCTGTGTGGTTAGAAAAATAATAATATTTATGCTGTATGCTTTCTGTTTTAAATAATGTCTTTTTATTTACCTGTTGCTTAGGTATACTCCTGAGGAAATTGAAAAGCTTAAAGAGTAAGTTATCTTATGAACAAGCTCACACTTCTTTGTTTATATTTAGTAGCTTGATCCACTTTTAAAGGTTTCCTTATATGAAATCGTTGACAAGTTACAAATAAATGTGACTGCTCCAACACTACCCAAAAGTAGTGGTTACTATGTAAAGAAAAATGAAACTACATTTGGATTCCCTTAGATTTTTTTTTTCTAATGTGTGTTCAGAACCTAACAATATGCAACAAAGTTCTAAAGCAAAGTTCTTCTGTTGTAACTAGGAAAGTTTCAGATTTTCGCACGCACAGTCGATATTTGTGGTTATGAGAAACAGAAATTCCTTTTCTTTACAAAATTTGAGCAAAGGTTATTCCTAAAGGAGGTGACAGCTAAGAGTAGGATCTCCTCTAGGAATTATTACAGATACATAAATTATCAGTACAGCTCAAAAAGCCTAATTTTGAGTATGAACCTAGTAGGTCAAGGAGATGAGGCTGCAGACTTTATCCCCTCCTGCACATTTCCAGGGTTGAGCAGTTGGAAGGAACTGTTGGGCTGAAGGAAGGAAAAGAGTATATTGCATTGCATTGATGGATCTGTTTGGACCACTTGAGCTGGTTTGTGTCATTCACAAGGTGCCTTTGGTTCCACATGTGTCAGAACTACTCATGGATTCAACATTTTAAGCAGCCTGCTGTCATGTGAAGGAGGGAGATGATTGCTAAAATGATGAACATGATTATGCAGTGTTTTGCTTAATTTAAATCATAGGATGCCTGGCTTTTCAATGGGCATTACTGAAATTTCTCAAGTGCTCTCTACACCACCTGAAAATCATTGAGGAACCTGTATAGAATGGAAATCAGCTGTTTATCTAAACATTCGTACTGTGTCTAACACACTCATTAAGCCTCACAATCTTCCTGCAAGACAGATACTATGCATTTTATAAGTATTTTGTGGCTTAAGTCATCCGAAAGGCTTCTAGAAACACATAGGAAAAAGTAGCAGAAAATACTAATAGTAAAGTAGCAACGTGATTTCCCCATTCTCTCTTTAAGCCTGTAAGCTGCACATTCATCCTGTTTTTATTAGGGAATATTTGCTATTTTGGTAATTTCCTAACTGGATATAGTGCTAATGAGCACATTTCTCTGTAGGCTGAGAGTAAAGCATGGTAATGATTGGGCCACAATAGGAGCTGCCCTGGGGAGAAGTGCTTCATCTGTAAAGGATCGATGTAGACTAATGAAGGATACCTGCAACACAGGTGAGGTAAATTCTGGTTAAAAATCTGTCCCTTGTGTTTAATGGTTATAGACTTACACTGTGTGTTTGGTGTCGAGAGAGACAGGTGCACTTCAGGAGTAAAGTACTGTTTATTTTGTAATGTGTATATTCAAGTATAAAGGAAAATTCAGTCAGACCTCATGTGAATAATGTGCACTGAATTACTGCATGGTTAATTCACTCCAGCTAATAAAGTTCAGATAGCTTAGATCAGTTTGCTCTGTTCACTATTTGGACAAGTTCTGTGTGGCCTTACTCATCTGTGAGAGGAAGAGAAGAGAGAAATTTGGCAGCAGAACAATGGAATTGTTGATTTGTTAATCAAGAATGGACATAAAGTAAATTGTTAGTAATTAAAAACACTTACATCTTCTTCACAAGTTAAAATTTGCATCTGGAATAAGGTGTTGGACATGGCAGTTAAGTATCTGCTGGCACGTTATGGATCAGAACAGAGGGTATGTGCTGCTGGTTAAGGTGGAGGGCGTCTCTCTCTTTCAGGAAAGTGGACAGAGAAAGAAGAGAAAAGACTGGCAGAAGTAGTGCACGAGCTGACAAGCACAGAGCCAGGTGACATTGTCACACAAGGTGTGTCGTGGGCTGCGGTGGCAGAGCGGGTCGGGACGCGCTCGGAGAAGCAGTGCCGCTCTAAATGGCTCAACTATCTCAACTGGAAACAAAGTGGAGGCACCGAGTGGACCAAGGAGGATGAAATAAATCTCATCTTGAGGTTTGTTATTTTAGTTACTTTTAAAGGTTTGTAATATGTGTTGCTGGCAGGATTCCATTGGGGTCCATTTTGCTGGTTTCCTAGACACTGAAAATTCTAGAACCTTCCAAAAATCACTGCTGTGTTTACAGTTCCCAGAGATTTATTATTGAACGTATTTTTTGTTTTTTGTTTTTTTAGTGAATGTTAGTGTTCGTGAAAGGTGTCAGATTGAAAACCCTGGAGACTGAAGTCTTCTTTATTCCACAGAAAAGGTACAGCACAGGCAGCAAACCGTGCAAGCTTCCCACACGTTGCCCCACCGATGCGCTTTAACCCTTAACTGGAGGGTAGCTCAGTCTCCCTGCCCATTCAGTCCTTGGCCTCTCTGCTGAGATGACCAACAAGGGTCAAGTGTGGTGGTGGTTTCTGTGATGTGGACATCTTGTCTACAAAGAGCTAAACTGAGACTGCAAATTAATTTCATGTAGGCCAACAAACACTGATTGGATATCAGCATCTCTGACTACATTTGAACTGGCAGCCTGGTAGTGACTTTGGAAATCTTTTGCTCTCCAGTCCTCCTCCCATTTTGAATGCCTTTAACTCAGGCTTTTTAGCCAGTGGATTTTTATGGGTTGGGTGGGAATAAAAAGCCAAGACATTCAGGGAATCTAAGGATTACTTACAAAGTAGTATTAACAAATTTACTGAAGCTGCTTGACATAAACTCCAAATGAGGAGCTTGATTCCACATTTCAGAATGCACTGGGTATATTTCTTAGTATTTCTGGTTTGGTCTGTCCAGATATCCCTTACTTATCCTACAGGGTTGGTTTTGGTAGGTTTTTTTTTTTCATTTTTACTTCTTTCTTTCTTTAGCTAGCAAGAGTGCTCTTGCCTTATTTGTGAAGAGGACTTTTCTTCCACAAAAATATTTTCCCCTCATTATTCACCTCTCTTTCATATGCTCTATGTACAGATAAGGGCAATTCAGAGATTTTTAGTGATTTCGTACAGATTCTGGTAGAGAAGACTGTCCCTTATCTGGAGAGCCTGGTGGGATTGATTTATGAGGAAGTGTTTAACGCTGTAGTTAACTTCATCTACTTTGGCTAAGAAGCATCTGAGAGAAGGCAAAAATCTGTGTTAAGGACGGATGGTTGTTACTTAGCAGAAAACAGTAAATATCATAACATGAAATTAATTAAGTGAATGTTCAGAGTGAATCTCAGGAAGTATTTCCTGCCTTGGAGATGTGTTTGGGGAATATTTTTTCAAAAAGAAAAGATGCAAGTACCACCACTTGGAATGCTTCACAATAATCTGATCTAAGACCTAATGTATAAGTAAATAAGGAGAATAATCCTGCATGGCAAGGAGATGGACTGGATCATCTAACAGGTCTAGTCCATCTTCTGTTGTTTATGATTCTGCTTGACCTCTGGCAGCGTGGAGCCTTGGAAGCCTGTGTCGATTCCTGAGCTCTGGTGGGCTGGTCACTAGCATGTCGTTCTGCGCTGTTACGTGTGACACGGCCGGACGCGTGCGGCACCGCTGCCGGTCTGGAGGGCAGTTTCTAACAGCTCCATGTTTTCTGTATCCTGCCAGGATAGCGGAACTTGAAGTTTCTGATGAAAATGACATCAATTGGGACTTACTGGCTGAGGGATGGAGTAGTGTCCGCTCCCCACAGTGGCTTCGGAGTAAATGGTGGACCATTAAAAGACAGATTGCAAACCACAAAGATGTTTCATTCCCTGGTAATGTACTACTTGCACATTTCTCTTCTGGAAGCTTCTTTCACATATGTCAAAAGAATAAGGCTGCATTTTGTTATCTGCTTACAGCACTGCTGGCCAAAGAGCACATTGCTCCTTTGCTGGCAGTTACTGGCCCCTTGGATCTGCTGGATAAATTGCTCCTACAAGCAATCCTTAAGTGTTTCAGTCAAACAGGCCAAACTGATGTCTACAACTAGACAGACTTTGCCGTCCCTTCTCACTTTGGCTAAAGTGAGAGTATGTGTATAAGCAGCTCAGCTGGCAGATCTCAAGTGATTCTGATCTTTGGTATGGAGGGCAGTGACCTCTTCAGGTGGAAGAGGATATATATCTGCAGCCTAACTATGGCCTCAGGTTAGATGTGTTGCCTTTATGATGTTAAAATGTAATCTCTGTCAGGTGCTGAGCCTTAGCTGTAGACAGAAAGTAGATCTACTACTAGCTGCAGTGAGGAGGAGGGGAGGAGTCAGGAGTATAAAGCTCCCCCAAATACATTTCATACCATTTTCCCATTCTGGCTTGGAGAAACTAGTGCCTAAGCCAAAGGGGTGTCTGTGACCTTCAGACCTCCCTTTGTCTTCCTTGGGGAGAGGAAGAAAATCAGAGAGATTAGTCATGTCATAATTAATAAAAGATGTAATTTTAATGCACACTTGTGCTGTGGTTGACAATGTGGTTATATATTAGTTCTGCCTCAAGGCTGCAGCTGGGAGGAGAGCCCCTGTTACCACACACTAATAGGCAGTTGTTGCAGCAAATAATTCATAAGATAAATGCAGCACTGAATCAACAGGCTCTGCTCTCTTTCCCCTGACAAAGGGGAGATGTTTAGGCAGTTTGCTGTAATGAATTCTAGACAAGCTGAGGCCTCAGGTTTTGTGACCTGCTGTTAAATCAGCTGCTCCCAAAGCAGTTATAGAGAAGAAGGGTGGGTGGTTCTGTTGGAGCAGTGGGCCTCCTCATGCACAGGTGAAGAATTGTAATAGAACCACTGTGGGATTCATTCTCTCTTGCTCCCCATTTTCAGTGACATTTCTGTCACGCTCTTGAATAAATCTTCTTCCATGTTGTAGAAGATTGGAGGATTTACTTCTGGTAGCAGCATTACACAGCTAGTGATACTGGCACTTGATTGTAGCTTGGGGATATATCATGCATCATTTTAAAGAGTTCTGAAATTGTATGGGCTATGTGTTGTTTTTTCCCCCAAGCATTGTGAAGTGCCTGGGTTCCATGAGGAAATTTAGTTCACTGCTGTAGTTGGCTGTAAATGGTCTATGTATGTGCTAAATTTCTAGTTTCTGTGTCTCTGGAGACTGCTTAAGTTCCAGATTCTGTAGGATTTTGTTTGCTCTTTTCATCTTGGGTAAATCACCAATTGCAGCATTTCAAATGTGCTTGTTCAACCTGCTTTAGCATGAGTGTTTTTTCTCTCAGTGCTGATAAAGGGTCTTAAACAGCTCCACGAGAACCAAAAAAACAATCCAGGGCACCAGCTTCCAGAGAACAAATGTGGCAGTGGCTTGGCAAGCACTAACTCCAGCTCGGGGGTGCAGCACGTGCAGATCCGGGTGGCTCGCTTGGAGGAGAGCACGGGCAGTGCCCCGAGCCCCATGGCAGCTCTGCAGATCCCAGTGCAGATCACCCACGTCTGTAAGTACTGAAACAAACCACTCACACAAAGCCTGGAACTGGCTTCTGCAAAGGTGGTGAAGGAGGAGTGAGCATGTCTTAAAGAGTTGTATTCATTCTCCCTTGGTCATGCCATAACCTCAGATGAAACATTTCTGTGTTCTGTTTACCTGTTTCTAGCTTTGTTAGGCAAATGTAGATATTGCTGTGACTGTAGTTCCAAAAAGCTACAATTGGAGCACCTGGACACAGGTGTTGTAGGTGTCTGTTTGTGTGTGTGAACACAGGAGTTTGCCACATAACCTGTTCTTTGAAAAGCCTTCAGTGCACAAACCTCTTAATGAAGATAGATTGTGTATGTTTATTCCTTAAGCTGTTTCTGGTCACTCTTGTGCCGAGCAGTGAATGTCATGTACAAGTTTTCCTTTTGTAAGTTACATAGACTGCTGTCCCTAAGGTGCAGGGCACTGAAGGGAAGGTGTAAGTGTGTTTTCCTAGTCCTTTATTATGCAATTGTTTTTAGTCACAAACACTCTGGAAAATGTTAGCTGCTAAGTCACACCAACATTCAGCCAGTGTTCTGCTAAACCACTGTATTTTTTTTAAAGTTGATGCTTCCCATGCTCTTAAGGATGAACTTTGCTCATTATCTAACATTGATTACCAGATCTGCTCTGAGTTTAGTTCTTACTGCTTGATTTTGTAACTAATCCTATTAAGTAACTCCAGTCACATGCAGTCTGTCATCTGCACTGTATATTATTTTGCACCGTTTGTGATTTGTAAATTTTATTAGGAAAATTTAGAGCTTTGGTCTTGATTACCAAATTAGTTACAGAATATTCTGAGTTGGAAAGGATCCATGTGGATCATCGAGTCCCAGCTCTTAAATGAATGACCCATGCAGGGGTAGGACCCATAGCCCTGGCATTATTAGCACCCTGCTCTGAGCTAAGCTGATCAGTCTACAAACTGGCTCTTCAGACTGTGCCTGAATAGGCATTTGGCAGACAATTTTCTGTTTATAATTTTATTAGATCAATCTTTCTTAATCTATTTATTAAGTGCTAGCTTCATTTTATG
Source organism: Hypocryptadius cinnamomeus (assembly GCA_013400635.1). NCBI lineage: Eukaryota > Metazoa > Chordata > Aves > Passeriformes > Zosteropidae > Hypocryptadius > Hypocryptadius cinnamomeus. The sequence goes on from VYZP01072046.1 coordinate 27,704, forward strand.
TGGTTTATTTTCTAATTAGAATGACAGATGACACCAAGCCAAGAACTTTTTGTCTGTCATAGTATGTCAGTAGTCTCAGACTTTGAGTGAAGCTTGATTAAAGCTGATGGGTTTGATGAGCAGGCAAGATGGGGCTGGGATCCTGGAAGCTTTAGTCATTTCTGAATTAAATCCTGTAATGGTTGTTTTGTGGCTTCACTTGCCCATGTCTGCCTAACAAGACTTTTCCCCCATTTTAGTCTGCTTTTCTGAAGAATTTCTGGTTGTGTAATCACAGTGAATTTTGTATTGTGTGTTTCACAGTCCCATAGGAGCTGAACCTATTAGCCACTGTCAGCTGCATTTGGTGGAAGGCTCAAGGTTTCAAAGGGCCAATTCCTGAGGTTTTATGAATATACTGGCTGGGTGACTGACAGGCCACACTTTACAGCTCTCTGCTACTGAGTACCAGGAAATCTGCAGCAGGAAACCTTGAACATGCCACTACAACAACAATAGCTTCAAAATTGAGCTTTTATCTTCTTAAGGGACCAAAATTACTGTATTTTGCAGCCACAGAGTCTGAGATGGCAAAGTTTCCAGTGCTTGGGTCACTGTTATCATCTTGTAGATCTTTTCCCCTTTTGGTATTTAGGAAATTACTGGAAAACCCCAGGCAGAGTATTAATTTGGTTTCACCTTCCTGGAACTTGTGATATTTTTTTTAAAAGCAAGTAGAAATTGTAATTATGGTTATGAAGTTTTGGGTACAAGTTGTTTGGACCTGGTGATCTTAAAATACCTGGTACATCAACTGTTTCCAGTGCTTCTCTTCACTACTTTTAGACTTAGTGGATCTAATTGCATAAATAATTACATAGTTGTAGTAAGAATACTTACAGCTTTTATACTGCAGTCATAACACACAGGATAGGCAAATATCTGGGAAGCATCTGAACTTTCATCAGGGGTGGACATACTGTGGAGGGCAGAAAAGATTAAAAATACAGAAAAAGAACACAACAATATTAAGCCTGACACTGGTTTAAAACAAGCAGTACATGATCCAAAGGGGATTATTACACCAGAGGGTATCCTTACATTAGAACCTCTTGCAAATCTCATTACAAAAAGTAATTAAATCATGTCAGAAACTTTATTTTCTGCTTTTATCTCTGTGTGCTAAACCCATACTTACTTTCTTGTGCTCTTTTGGATTGTAGAATGTTCTCTTTAAATAGAATTGTATCTTGGGTACCAATTAGAGAACCTTGTCATTAGGACTGCAGCCAGTTTTCTTTTTCCTCTTAGGGGAATTAACAGTACCCTGCCATGTATTAATTATAGTATGTTATGCTCTCCACAGGGCTGAACATTCTGGTTTACATACTTTCCTTTTCTTTTTTTTTTTTTCCTTCCTTTTGCAGCCTCAACCGATTCCCCTGCTGCTACTGTTGACTCTGAGACAATAACACTGAACAGTGGAACACTACAGACCTTTGAGATTCTTCCAGTAAGTAACTAGTGTTTGTTACTGTGGCTTTTTCTTTTCAACCCAGCTACTTCTTAAACTATAGAAGTGTGCATTTCCGAAAAAAAAAAAAAAGAAAAAAAAAAAGGAAGGTTTTCAAGTAGAAAGAAGAAGAGTTGTAAAACTTATTTCTGAAAGTGTAATCCATTAGGGCTGCCGAGTAAACTGTGGATTATAGTTAAATGCTTTAAATTTGCTTTAATGCTACAAAGTTTTCCTGTGTGCTTGGATTTTTTTAATTGTTGAAATGTGACATAAAGGAGCCAGAGAAAGCTCCCAGCAAGTAAAGATTGTCTCAGTTCCATTGTACTGTAATTTATAGCACAGTTTCTCTTCCATCTCAATGCAAAAGAAAGTTGAATTTGTTCCTTTTTTACCTGCTGTTGAACAGCATGTCACAGACCTGCCGGGCTCCTGCCCTTAATACTTGCCTTGGTAGCCTAAGGCTACAGGTGGGTTATTTTCTGCTTTTTGAGTGCAGTGCAGCAGGCAGTGCAGAAGAGATTGGATTGGTGTGGTGATCTTCCAGGGGGGTTGCAGTTAGGCTGGTTCATGTAAACCAAAATGCTCCAGTATGTCCTGGGCACTGCGTTTGGGTATTAAACCTGTGTTGTCTTTTTAGTCTTTCCACCTCCAGCCCACTGGGACACCAGGTACCTACTTACTGCAGACGAGCTCGAGCCAAGGCCTCCCTTTAACGCTGACAACGAGTCCCACCATGACCCTGACAGCCGCGGCTGCCCCGGCCTCCCCGGAGCAGATCATCGTTCACGCCTTATCTGTGAGAGCTCGGGGCGGGGACAACCCGGGGTTTGGGCACTGGGGGAAAGGGAGCATTGTAATACAGGGCCCTGCACATGCATCTTCAACTTGCAAAGCAGGTCTTAAGTCATAACAATGTTACTTTGCTTAAAATCCTGAAGACTGAGAATTTGGGTGTTTGTGTATTGGTTTTAAAAAACAACCTCAGGTTGCTTCAGAACTTAGCTTAGTGAGCAAGCTCTGAACAGAATGTCTCCATTTAGTGGCTTGGTCCCCAGCAAAACCAAGTGTTGTTGTTTTGTGATGTTTTCAGTTACTCTTACAAATAGATACTGGTCCACAACACTGGGATAGTAGTGACAAATATTGCTTTTTGCAAGAGGGAGGGAAGGGGAAGCAAACTGGAAATTGAATCACAAAATGATGAAAAATTCAGTGGAAAAAACACTGACCTTTTGAATCTACAGTGATCCTCACCTGAATGGTTGCCTCTTTCATATTATTATGTATTTACTTTATTTGTGACTTAAAGAACACATGACACCACATTCAGTCTACACAGTTATTCTTTAGGAACTGGAGAGGTCAACAGATGATCTGGGCTGACATACTGTGTATATGAAACTCTAAACTACACTTAGCAATTGGAATCTTTTTGCTTGTATTTGCTTGAAAGATTTGTAGATAGTAACAGGAAAGTCTCTGACCTTGTTTGGGGTTTTGTTTGTCTCTTTTTTGCAAATGCTGCTGACAGCCAGAGCATTTGTTAAACACAAGTGACAACGTCACAGTGCAGTGCCACACGCCGAGTGTCATAATCCGCACCGTTGCTGCCGAAGACATCTCCTCCTCTGTCACCCAGACAGAACTGACTGTGGATGCAGACATTCAGTCAGCTGACCTGACAGATCCTCCAGATACCCTAGGAACAAATACTTTCCCACATGATATCCATCAGTCCAAGCTGAGTGACGAAGAGCAGTCAGCCTACAACGAAGATGATGCTTCCAAATTTAGCAGCAGGAATAGTAGAGAACTGATGGATGGAGTTATGGTGAGAACAGAGGAGGAGATTGCTGATGCTAGCCTGAAACACAATGAGGATTCTCACTCTGATTTACCCAGCACTTACGTTACTGAGGTAAGGGAGGGCATAATACTTGATGTTTTCCCCATTTCTGCACCGAGAATTATTTCATTGAATCTGTGGCCTTGATGTTAAGCTATTGGTCTGAAATATCTCAGTGATTTCATCTATTGGTAGCTGAAGGGAGAAAGATGGAGAGGGACTATTCATGAGAGCATATAGTGACAGGACAAGGGGGAATGGCTTCAAACTGAAAGAATGTAGGTTTAGATGAGACATTAGGAGAGAGTTCTTTCCTGTGAGAGTGGTGAGGCACTGGAACAGGTTCCCCAGAGAAACTGTGGGCTGCCTCATCTCTGGAAATGTTCAAGGCCGGTTTGGATGAGACCTGGAGCCTTTCCCATCCAAACAATTCTGTGATTCTGTATCACAGTTCTACAAGTATTTGCTGAGATCCTCTATCCTTGAGCTTTGTTAGTGTGTTACAAGTATGAAAGTAACAGCATTTTATTTGGTACAGGGGCTTATATTTGGCTTCATCTGGAGCACTGAGCACCTCACTAGCTGTGGAGTTGCTTCACTTCTCAGGGTTCTTCTGCATAGTGACAGTGGAAAGCTGCAACACTGGTGGCACTGAACAGTTGCCTTCAGGTGATTCCTGCTTGATGCTGTTGCTTTAAATTGGGCTATTAATTGTCCAACACACCTGCATCAATAGATAGATTGAGCAAGGAAGGAGAGCTAGAGTATTTGGGTTTTGCTTTATGAGTCTAATAACATAATTCAAGATGTACCTCAGTTTTCAGTTAAGCATCCTGCTCCAGTCAAGTATCTGTTAAATGGGAATTTGAAACATTAAGCTACTTCTCTCTCTGGCCTCAGATTTATTCATCTCCAGCACCTGAGATGCAGAAATGAGTTTATCCAAATGATTACAGCTATTTGGATTGTTTCTTTCAGTTGCTGGAATTATGAAAATGACTAAGTCACAGAAAACAGAGGTGCTAAAAAGAAGATAACACTCTTTATTCAGTACAAAATTCCTCTTCCTTTACAGGTTTGATTGGGTTGGAATTTGGGAAAAGATGAGTTAGAATGAAACACCCCTTCCTGTTTTTTAGAACACTGTTCTCTACAGTAGCTGCATTTCTGCTTTGTCAGCCTTGAAAATCCATCATTAATATTCTTTGGCCTTGTCTCTGAAGAAGCTTCTAACAGAAGTGCATATCTGTTATGCTCTTACAAAAGGGAGAATCTTTGTACATCTCAAGTTTGCTACTACAGAAGCATCTGAATCCTGAATACATCAGAAGATGGGGATTATTCTTCCATTTTCCTCTTTCTTTGTCATGGTTGACACAATTGTGATAAGATTTTCATCATTTGAGGCAGGCCATCAGCTTTCTATTCTCATTTTAAAACTTCAGCTTCTCAAGGTAGAATTAATAAACTTTTGATATTAACCTAGTTCCTATTTTAACTTTGTACAAATTGCTCATGGCTAGCAGAATGTAAAACTAAACTTTTTTTTTTTTCTATACAGAAAAACAAACTGAATTTGTAATTCTAATTTGCCTTACCCTTCAAGTCAGATTCAAGTTTGACATGTGTACTTAAATTCTAGGAAATAGTGAACTGTCTGTGAGTAATTCTCAGTGAAAAGTTACTCCAGAAAAACATGCCTAAATTTTGTTTTCTTTAAGTCAGTGTTATTTTTATGAGCTTGCCAGGGTTGTATTGTCACTGTGGGTGGGTAGTGGGAGGCAGGCAGTCATGCTGCAGGGTTTTATTATTTCTGGCTGGGAAAGGTGCCCATTTGCCACAATGGCTTCTTTAGTTTTTCACGCCTCCTCTTCCCACTTCAGGCCTTGCAGCCCAGTGCTGCTGGTGGGCAGAGCTGTGTGCTCTGCTGAGAGCTGCTCCTGCAGGTCAGGCACACCATGCCCTTGTGGATGGGACCTAGTGCAGTTCACTGAGCTGCTGCAGAGGTTGTCAGCTCCTCTCCAGCAGCACCAAGGAGGGGGTTTTCAGACAGCTGCCTTTGCAAAAACACTGTGGAGTTATGTAGGGAAACAAGCTTTTCTACATAAAACAAGGTGGAGGAACATCAGGGTATTCTTAAACACAGAGGGCTGTAACCTCTGAAAACAGTGATGAATCCAGGTACCTTCCATTGTGTCAGCAGCAGTTGCTAACATTCTGCATCAGGGATTCCTGAAGTTTGGACAAACCTTACACATGTTACACACAAAAACTGGAATCCAGATATCTCTGCTGGTTCTGGCAGTAATGTGTGGGATGACTTTTCACTGCATTTGTGGAACCAGGAGTGTGCTGTCACACTGAGTCAGCCAGATGTGTTGCTGCCATTCCAGTACCACAGGAGCCAGGGCAGAGGCAGGAGCAGCAGCAGTGGCAGGACTGGAAGAGAATGAGGGTATTGACAACTTGTACCTGGAAGGAATCAGTGTCTGCCCAGTCTTGTGGTGCCATCAGGTTCAGCAAAAAAAGTCTGTAGGCAAATTCCAGCCAGTGTCAGACCAAGCAAGGCACAGCAAATAAAGTGGGTCTTTTGAGCTCTGTGTTCAGTGTCAGTTAAAACTTGACAACAGGAATTGTGAAACTTAAGGTAAAGCTGTTGGGTTTGTGGAGCAGGTAAGTGCTGTAATGGTAATGCTTCAGTCTCAGAACATCTAGACAGAAAGTAGTGGAAAAGCCTAATTATTCCTCTTCACAGACTTAATATTTGACTTGCAAGGGAACATTTTATCACCACCTTGCAGTGTCTCCCTTCCTCTCCACATTGCTTAACAGGGTAAAATTCTTCTCATCTTGTTTTTGGATGCCTGCACTAAGATAACATGCCCTGTAAATGCTGAAATAAACTACCTCAGGTGGTGACATTTCAATTTAATGAGATAAAATTCATCCAGAGTGGAGTATGGCTGAGCAATGCAGGTTTTTGTTTATGCTACCATGAATACACTCTCATGGCCTGTTCTGTGTTGTGCAGGATCTGGGTTCCCCAACAATAGAAGAACAAGTTGATCAGCCTACAATAGATGATGAGACTGTGCTTATTGTTCCTTCTTCCCATGGTTTTATCCAGGCAACAGATGATATCGACAGTGAATCTGTCTTGCCCTTGACAACTCTCACAGGTATGACAGTCCCTGTCATTAAAGCAGTGTATAGAGCTTCTGAGTCTCTGCAGACAGCACTTCATAGATCCTTGCCTTCTCTTAGATAATTTTACATATCAGTGCTATGAAAGTGCAAGTAACCTAACAATACTCCTCCCCAGAGGAAGGATCTCCCTGTAGAGCCATCAGAGGGTCAGCACTGATAGTGCAATACCTGATGGATGCAAATGCCAGTCACACCATTGCATCCATATCCATCCATATTGGCCATCACTTACCTTCTCTAAAGGTACTCAAAACCCACCTGGATGTGGTCCTGTGCAACATGCTCTAGCTGAACCAGCTTTAGCAAGGGGTTGGAGTAGAGGATCTCCAGAGGTCCCTTCCAACCCCAGCTATTCGGTGTTCCTGTGAAACTAGAAATTGCAAACTGCCTAGTTTGAGCAACACTGCCTGTAATTGGTTAGAATTCCAGGCTACATTTCCTGTCTCCTAAGTTTGTGTTTTATATCTTGTTATAATGGCACAGCAATAGTTCTAATGCTTTTTGTCCCTTGCCAGATCCTATCCTGCAACATCATGGAGATGGCTCACACATTATTGGCTCATCATTGGGCAGTCCTGACTCAGAAGATTCAAAGGATGTTGAGGATTTAGTGAGCTGTCACTGAGAAGCTGCAGTGGTGTCCATTTCCTATTGACCATGTTTGCATTGTGAAGTTAGTTACAATCCTGTGCCACGTTTCCAAAGAAAGCAGTCACAGTCTGTGTCTTTGAACAGAAGCTTCCAGTGTGAAATGACTATGGTGCACTTTCTGTGCTCAGGCTGTTTCCCTCATCCAGGAGGGAGGACTGAGCTGCCAGCCAAGGCCTGAGGTGCCACGTCTCACTGGGGTGTTCCAGTGTGCTGAAGAGCCTCTGTTGCAGTGCTCACAGTGCTCAGATCCATCCAGTCAGTTCTGATCTGACTTGTTACTGATGTGCTGGACTGCACACGTGGAAAACTGGACAGAAGTCAAGGATTCTGGACTGTAGCCTCTTAGTGCCGCAGCAAGTAGTAGTTTGCACAGGTTTCATGAAGAATGGGTGAGGATTTTTGCACTTACTGACTCTTGTAATACATGGAGTAAGAGACTGTTACATTTCAGGAAGGAGTAAGTTCCATCAGAGACTTCAGGGAGCGTGGGCAGCATGGTGAAGCAGTGGAGTGTGTTCCCATCTCACCTGACTCGTTCGTATGTCTGTGGCATAGGAAGAAGGCAGAAGCTTATGGGACTTGCCTGGTCTACTTGTTCCTGAGGAGTCCATTGCTGGCAATGGACAGGGCTCAGAAAGATCACTTGTGGAAAATCTTTTGTTGTTTTTTTTGGTTTTTTTTCTTTCATCACTACAGCAAGCTAAATAAAAAGGGAAGGGCTATGAGAAAGGGAAGCTACTGGGACCCACCGGCCTCCCCCAACAAGCTTGGAATTTCTTGGACATTGTTGTGAGTAGGTTGGAACGTTTGTCTCTGTTGCTGTTTACCTGACACTCCCAGCCACCTCTCCAGATGTGATTTCTGCAGCAAGTTAGTAAATGGGGAGTGGTGTGAAGGTGGCAAAGTCTTGGAGGAATAGCTCTGTGAGAGTGTGGACATAAGGCAAAGAAGGCCAATTAATTCCTACATTGTTTGAAACAGACACTAGGCTGAACAGCAGCCTATTAGCTAGGAATCAAGAGAAAAAGCTATAGAAACTAAAGACTTGTATAAATTATTTTATTTATTTCTGTAATTAGCTCTTCATAATCAAGAGTTGGTCTTTTTCAGTCTGTGGTTTTGTTAATGTGAAAAATAAGTTGTAGTTTTAAATGGTTGCCTAGGGAACAGAAATAATTGTATATTCAGTTTCAACAAAATAAAGAGTATTTGTCTTACTTGACTGTAAGATGCCATTTATTTATACTGCCACAGATCCTTTCAGTGCTGCAGTTTATTTGTACAGTAATAAAAAAAAGTGCAGTTTTTTTCCAAAATGAAAAAGCTTGTGCCATTCTGAAACATCAGTACAACTGGAATGTTCATTAAGTGCAACAGTAGCTCTTCAAAAAAAAGCAGAATGTCACGTCTTATGGCAATAATTCTCCCCAACAAGAGGGACATTACATGTACATTTACATGAAAATCATGTACTGATTTATCCTTGCACAACCCACTTCTTTCCTCTCAGGCTGATGGTTCTCACTTAAATGTCTCGAGTAGAGCTGAGAGCTGAGCTGGAAGCAGTCTGACACAGCAGCATCATTGCTGGGTATTCCCAATGTCCTTCATTTACCCACTTCGTGGAAGTACAGGTTGGCACATATACATAACATGACAATAGAAAACAATATGTAGTAAATTAGATTTCTAAATTTGGGTTCCAGGTCTCCTTGTCGATACCAGTAGATCTAGAAGAGAAAAGGAGTTTGTGTTATTTTGAAAAGCTAGGTATTCTGAGGAAACTTCCTTTGCTAACTGAATTGGCAACTTGCAGATTTAGTTGTGGGTGTTTTTTTCTTCCTGTAAAACAATCCAACTTCCTTTGGCCAGAGGGACTGAGTGTGTGTGTCTATATGTGAAACTGGCCCTGAGGACATGCGCTGTCAGGTCAGCTTTGCTGAGAGGGAGGGAGAGTGGGTGGCTTAGCTGGGGGTGTTTTAACTCTCAAAGCTGGCTACACCCTGGTGGATGAGGACAAACAGCAGCTTTGCACTAACACAGTCTATTCTGGGCAGAGTGGTGGCCACCAGCTGTAGGATCAAAAACTGGGACTGACCAGGCAACGCAGAGCAACTTCCCAGAGTACCCAGCAGTGAGGAGTTCAGGGCTGTTCCAGGTCACAGCTGGAGGAAGGAGAATGCTCCAAGTATGAAAAGCTACAGCAGAAGAAGGAGCCATCTATGTCCCTGCTTGTGGAAAGGGGATTGGACTAGATGATCTTTGACAGCCCCTTCCAACCAAACCATTCTGTGATTCTGTGAACTCAGACCTGCCAGTGCTTGGGACCAGCTCCCTTGGAATTCTGCAGTTGCTGAGTAGAGGAACATCTTCCACTTGCTGTAGCTTCCTACCCCTGTAACTCATCCCCTGTGTTTGAAAGGTCACTGACTAATGCAAGTGCATGGCTCATCCCACTTCAAGTGTCTTCTGCAGCACAATCCATCTCTGCATTCCCATTTCAGTGCTCTGCTCCCTGGTTTCCTGCTCTGTGTCTCCCCTGGCAGCTGTGGGTGGCAGTGCCACAGAGGTGACAAGTCTTGCACCACAGCTGGGCTGCAGGAGTTGGCTCAATTCACACATTTACTCTGCAGTAAATACAAAACTCACTACCACTCCCTCACTGTCATCTTGTGTTATGGAGGCAGGAAAGCTTTCCTAGGGGAGTGTAAAAAAGAAAGCAGCACCAGATAAAGCAGATTTTACTCAGAGCCATCGACTCCAAAGCACGGCAAACATGGCGGTACTTACAAGAATGCCAGCAGAAATGCAACACAAGGAGATGCAGAAAGCAAAAAATACATTCACAGGTTTTGGAGGTAGTTGCGGGAAGACAAAAGCACTGATTAGAGTGACCTGTATGGAGGAAAACAAAGGTGAGGATTTCACTCTGGCCAGAGCTGCAGTGAGAAGAGGCTCAGCCCAAGGGCTGGAGCAGCACAGCGCTCACATCCTGATCTGCACACCTCTCCCTGGTCTCTGACTCCCACCCCTGAGGAGCTGAAGGAAAATGTGCAAGTCTGGAGGAAAACTGCTTTGATACAGCTGCACACTGAGAGGAGTGGGAAAACAACTTCGCCAAAAGCTTTGCCGTGCTGGCTTATTGCCAGAAACCCACCCTCCAAGTAGCCTTGAAGCCATCAAGCCCAAGGGTGCACACTGCCCAAGCAGGAGCATCCCTTCAGCCAAGTGTTCCACCAGCTGGCACCTCACCTGTCCCACAGCCTCCCTGCACCTCAGCTCTCCAGCAGTCCCCTCGTGGACCACACTCATGGTCTCCAGTCATGACAGTGTTGGGTTTGTCTTTAAAGCTTGGGGAAAGCACAGCTCAACACAAAGGGACAAACTTTGGAAAGACTTCTATAAGCCATAAATAGAGGACACTAAATCATAAATAGAAGCAAACATGCTCTCCTGGCACATAAGTGCTTTGTTGTCTCACCCAGCCTCACGTTCAGCCAGGATGGACAATCTGCCAGAGAACTCCAAGGATTTTATTGCAGCTCTTAAAGAAAGGTATTCCCCTTCTCCTGTTGTCAAAGAGTTTCAAAAGACAGATATGTCCCAAAATGACTGCCTGCCTTAAATCAGAGCCTCTTTGGTCATTGGAAGCTTCACCCGCCGTTTTTGGGGAGGAATTCTGGTTTTCTCCCTGTCACTTAAAGATGCAACATGGGGTGGGATGGGAGATACTTACTACAAGCAGCAAGGTTGTTAAGCCACCAACAACTAGATTGATGATTCTGTCCTGAAGAAAAGAGAAGAGTGTTACGTGTACCTAAAAACCAACAACAAAAAACCCCAAACCAGATAAAACAGAGCATTAACCAACAACAGTGAGAGCATCAGCCAGGATCCACATTATTGCCAGCACACCATCAAGGCTCCATGGTCAGCTCTGCCACACAGGAAGGTTTCCTCTCCCTCCACAGACCCCAGGGAGGTTGTACTGGTCAAGGCCTCATGCAGCAGGTTTGCTCATTTGCAAATGGCTTCTCTGCTACATCTAAATCTATTACAGTTGTGCAAATTGTATTTAAATCTTTTTTTTAAAGTGGGAGTGCACAGATGGAGGTTGTCAGAAAAAGCTTTTTTTTAGCCTCACTGCCTGAGAATTAATAGACTGATAGAGTCTTAGGTGGGAATTTGTGGGCTGCTGGCAAGGAGGTGAAGCGTTGCCCACACCCCAAATGCTCCACCCTAACACCAGCAGATCTGAAGATGCCACACAGTGCCTCTGCTTGGACAGACAGATACCCTCCACACTTCTTTCTGCTGCTCCTGATCAGTATAAAACAACTGGGAAGACACAACCTTTTTGTCCCTGGGAAGAAAGATCCCTCAGTGACAGCATGGCAGTCCCATCCCAGTGGCATCAGGGCAGGGACTGGTTGTGACACTGGGCTGTGTGACCACAGGCTCAGGGGAGAACCCACAGCAAGACCCTGTACTGATGAACCTTCTGGAGTAAAAAACAAAGGAAAAGGAGAATATTCCAATCCCTGCCAGCACACTGCCTCCTCCCTGGAGCTGCTCTGAGTATAAACGTGTGTCACCACAGTCAGACTGGGCTGCACACAGCCAGGTGTGACACTCCAGATGGATGACAAGTCAAATCAAAGGCTAAAAGAACAGCCACAGCAGAAAAAATGTGCAGAGAGAAAACACTCCAGATTTCTATTAAGTGCACTGAGAGTCATTAAGTAGGTATGGTGAAAGGAAAATGAGAAAAGAGTTTGAGCAGTGAAAGCATTTTGTCCGAGACATCCCAGCCAGCAGGCAGAGCAACACAGGCTTCCCTCCACCTGCTCTTGCACAGTTCTTCCCTCTAGAACTTGGATTTGTAGAGGGAGAAGTCCCAGGTCATCAAGAGGTAACATGTGACACCAGCAGGGCACGAGAAGAAAGCAAAGAGGAGGCAGAGAGCAGCAAATCATGCTTTTGTGGGACACCACCAGCCCTGACCTAAAGCTGTGGAGCTCTTGTTGAGGTGGTTCAGGAACAGGTGGATGCTGTGCCCTGGTTGTATTTCACCCCCAGGGGATAGGGCCACAGCAAGCAGACTCCAAAACCTCTCCTGTTAGTCCCCAACTCCTCTTTGTAAAACAAAACCACTGATGCTCCTGTAGCTCAGAGGCCCCAAGCTGTGGGGGAACAGCAGTGGCTGCAGCAGTGGGAAGTGACCCCCCTCCATAGGAAATTGTCACCAGCATCCCCTGTGCAAGGTCCTCACCAGCCAGGCACAAAGCCCTGCTCCTCACTGGCATTTCCACACACAGAGTTGGCAATGTGACAGCAGCCTGTGAGAGCCAGCTATGAGATAGCCACCACTGACCCCAAAAAGGAACCCAGAGAAGTAACTCCAGGCAAATAAGAGAAGCAACTTGAAAAGTGCAACCATGAAATGCTCCATGAGAGCACATCGTGACAGCTCAGCTGGACTCCTCCTCCTCACCTAAAAGAAATTAAAGAACACAAAGCTAACTTTAACTTAGGCAGGGCATGGAAGGGTCCTTACCACAAAAGCCACTCCAGCAGCAGGAGAGGATGGCAGTTTTGCTCTGCTCTTGCCCTGCAGACCTGGCTGAACCCACCAAGGCAATGTTACGGAGGGGGACCAGAACTGGCATTCAGGCTCAGCTCCTCCATTCAGGGTGGCAAGAGGTGAGCAACTGGATCCCTTGTGCCATAAGGAGATGGGCTTCCAACAGCAGAGACAGCAGGGAATGCCAGGGAGCCAGCTGCACAACTAGCAGTGGGTCACCAACCTGCAGAGCTCACCTGGTGAGCACAGAGTCACAGCCAGCTCTGCAGAGAGCTCAGAGGGATGGACACACAGTCAATCACCATCCAGAAACTCAGCCATGACTGCACTCCTCATTATCTAGAGACCCATTGTGCCAGGACAGGCTGGACTGGCAGGAGAAAACGAGGGGTCAGACTTGACAGTGATCATGGAGCATTTCTCTCTTGACTGTTTAGTGTGGGAGAGGGCATCCCCCAGCACAGGGACCTCTCACCTCACACTGCTGACTGAGGGACCTCCCAGTGCCAGCAGGATCAGGTACAGATGCCAGTAGTGGAGCACGTGGCCTCCAGCCCCTTCCCCTGCTTGAACCTGCGGGCACTCAAACTGTCGAAATGCACTGCCAGCAGAAGGTATTTCAGGATGCAGGGATTACAGACACTGATCCTGAAATCCCGGGCTTGGCAAAGCAGTGAGAGGCTGTATTCCCCAGTGCCCACTGACACTTCAGCCCCAGGCAGCTTAGCACAGCAAAAAGGTTAAAAATACTCAAGCAGAGGCCAAGACGGCTAAAGGGATTGGGGATGACGGAGCCTTTCACCTCCACACTGTGTCCAAGTGCACAGCCCGGCCCGGGCAGACACTCCTGGATACTGGGCATGCAGAAACTGGCTGTGGTGAGCCTTGTGTCCTGCAAGTCACCCAGCTGGCACAGCAGGCTCCTACGACCAGCACAGCTGATTCAGGAAGGATTTTTCTCCAGCATCACTATGTACTGTAATAGCTGCTGGAGTAAAAAGACAAAAAACCCCAGCAGGCACACCAAAACAGAGCCTGCAGCTGCCTGAGGTCACCTGGACCAGCACAGGGTACTGGCACACACACACCAACTTCTGATACAGCCCAGCAGTGCCTCCATGGGGGTCCCCATCCAGCCAGCCAGCTCCTGAGACATAGTGAGCTGTTGGCCAGACAGGAGATTAATTCCACGTTTCACTGTTGCACAAGATGCATTTTGAAACAGGAGGGTTTCTGCCCTGTCCTTCTACTCTGGGGAGGGTATTGCAGGGGCTGGAGGCATCAGACTTCTCCCAGGGAGCCTCTGCAGTGCAGAGGTCTCCCTCCATCTGCCCCTGGGAAAGGGACATAAGGTCAGGAAGCGTCAAATCCTTGCAAAGCAGGAGGGCACAATCCAGGATTCTTTAGGATCTGGGTCAAGGTTACTTGGAGCAGCAGGGAAACTGAGGCTAGACTGAGACTATCTGCACTCCCTTCACAGGCTTTGACAGAGTGGCAGCTTTGCTCTTTGCCCCATTCCAGCTCAGCACCTTCCATCCTTAAATCCTCCAAGTTAGCGGTGTGTGGGCTGAGCCCACAGGGATCCTGACAGAGGCTTGGCCAGGAGAAGGGAATGGGCAGGTCCCCTGGAGTGTGGGTACCTGGTGCCATCTCTGCAGGAGTGACAGAAAGGCCATTTTTATGCCTTACATCAGCAAGTCCAGATGGTCAGCAGCCATTGCAGCCCGCTGCAGCCGTAGGGGACACCTGAATGCAGTGCCAGACCCAGCCTGGTGGAATTGCCAGCAATACAGGCTGTGCTCAGGGCCATGCTGGACATCCACCCTCTGCAAGACATGGGAACGTCCTGGTGTGTCCTCAAAAGCTCATCATTCCCATCCCAAGCTGCTCAGTCTCTCTTTTGCTTTCTGCTTCCAACCCATAGCAATTAACTCCCACCCACTCAAACACTCCCTCCATGGAGGAACCCAACTTTGAACTTCTTTCCTGAGAAATGCTGCACTGTGACACTCTGTCCCCTCTTTGGCACCGTACAGCTGTGCCTTTGCCTTGTCTCATACCCATCCACTGCCAGTGCTGCATCCCTGGACAGCACAGCTGAGCCCACAGCGCCTGGCACTCATTGGTGCCGTGTTGCTGCACTCCCTCTTCCCACCAGCCACTTCTTTGGCACCACCTTGCCCCAGTCTCTGCTCAGCGGTCACACGGGAGAGCGAGCTTGGCAGGAGCAGCTGGACCACAGCAAGGCAAGGAGGTGGATGCTGCTGCCCAGCTCTGCCATCCCCACAGAGTGGCTTTACCCTCAAAGTCACCAGCTTGGAGACCAGGAGAGCGCAAGAAGGCAGGAAGAGGGAATCCCCATCTCTACATCCATTTCCAATTGCTGGCAAGGGTGGGAGACCCCTAATTTTGGGCTCAGGGCTTCCTGGGATACGAGCACTGCCCCAGCCCCAGCAGAGGATCCCGTTTTGCCAGTATCAGCCATCATTTGCAGAGACCCAAAAGCAGAGCTGGGGCAGACGCACTTCTCCCGGCAGACCTGCTCCCATTTAAAGGCAAAGTTTAGCTTTTCCATTCCTGACACAGAACATTCTAGCTCGGGACCTCACCAGCGTCCGTTCCTAAGCAACCCCAGTGGATCGGGGAGGAAACGACCCCTGGCCAGCACAGTGATCCCTTGTCTGTCAGACACGGGTACAGCAGCGAGAGACCATTGGCTGCTGCTCGACCCGTCTGACAGGTTCCAAAAAAGCCACAGGAGACGCGCAGGGGGTGAAGTGCAGGACGCTGGATCCCCGTTAGAGCCCAGGAACTGAAATTAGCATCCCACATTTATTATTTAGCGCTCTCCTTTGCGAGCAGAGGCGTGGCTGGAAAAAGACAGGGATCAGGGATCGAAGGCTTAACCTAGGCTGCAAAGTTTGGGAGTTACCTGCCAGGACTGCCTCCCTGCTCCGATGGCACATCCCAGTCCCCAGACGTGCCCATCGCTGGGAGCTTCCCAAAATCCCTGACCAAGGAGCGTCCAGCAGGACCCAAGTGCAGGGCACTGCTCCAGCAAAGGCACCCTTGCCTCCAGTGCTCCCCATCAGTGGGGATACCTGTCCCCCCTCAGTTCATCTTCTCGGGGTCCTGCCTGTCCTCCTATGCCACATCATTCCATTTTCCCCGAAAATCCGGTTGGTATCACTTTGTTCTCATTAAACATTATAATTGTAGCAGCAGTTCCAAGTTCTTGCAGGGAGGGCGGTGATGGACTTGCTACACTTCTGAATAATCTCAGGCAGTCTCAGCCTGCACCCCCCAAGCACACACGAGTGTGGGTAACCCCTGCTAACAGGGGACAACCCCAAGTCACAGCCCGATGATGTGACACTCCAGGTACCGTGGTTCCCGAGGGATCCCGATGCCGGGCAGCCCCAGGAGCCCCTTCCCGGGCACAGCCCCCCGCAGCAGCGCCGAGAGCCGAGCGGCTTACGGGGATTGACACCTGAGGAGCCGCTGCTGCCACACGTCAGCCAAGGAGCCAGCTCCTCCAGCCCGGGAGGAAAACCAGTTCCCAGGAAGGCACCAAACGCAGCCCCCCATCCCCAGCAAAGACCCCCCAAAGTGGGTGAGAGGCAGCCCGGGCTGCTGCAGCCCCAGAGCCCCGGCTTGGGGTCTGCAGGGCACACCCGGATGGGACACGGCGGCTCTGTGACCCCTGCCCGTGCCCAAACCCCTTCCCAGCCCCACCCCGAGGGTCCCCCCGACCCTGGGACCCCGAGCCCCACGTTCCCGATAGAGTTTTGGGGGCATGTTGCTTTGGGGAGGAGTATTTGAAAGTTGATTTCCTTGGGGAGAAGGGGAGGGAAATGTTTTGTGAGTTTTTTATTTGGGGAGGGGGTCTTGCTGGGGGGGGGTTAGTTCTGGGGATATGGTTTGGTTTTTTCTAAATTTGGCGCGGTGTTCGTTTGGGGTTGATGGATTATTTTTGGTTTAGGGCATTAATTGGGAGATGGTTGTTTTTGTTTTATTTCAGGGTTTTTTTTATAATTACGCCAAATTGAAGCTTTTCCTTCTTTTGGAATTTGGGGGGCTACTTTTATATTTTTTCATTGGGGCGCAGCCTTTCTGACTTTTGATGCTGTTTTGGAGGGGGGCTGAGGATTCTTTCTTATTTCATAGGGATTTTAAAATTTGTTTGCAGGATTCGGGCAGGTTCCTCTCGGGCCGGCCGCTCGGCTGCCTGCGGCGCTCCGTGCCGAGCCCGGGGGAAAGGGGTGGCGAGCTGCCGCTCTCCGGGGTGACCGGGAGGAGGTTCCTCATAACCGGGGGGCATTTCCCGGGAGGGCGGGAAGCGGGGGGCACTACGGGACTTTCAGCTGCAATTCCTCCGCCGCGGTTTGCTTTGGCGGGGGGTTGTTTTGGGGGAGAGGGGTGCCGGGGGTGGCCGCTGGCGCGGCGGAGCGCCGTCCCTTACCCTGGCCGAGGTCTCCCCGAAGAGCGGCCGGTTGTCCGCGCCGCCGGTGCCGTACCCGCGGGCGGGGAATCCCTCCATGGCGCGGGGGCGCGGCGCCGGCGGCCG
>VYZP01072046.1:45199-101114 GCA_013400635.1 Hypocryptadius cinnamomeus
GCCTGCGCGGGGCGGGGCGGGGCCAGCGCGCCGCCCGCCGCTGACGGTGCCGATTTGTTGCTCAACAAAGTTGCGGTATTTGAGCAAATCTCGTTAGGGATGATGATATGGCAGCTTGGAGGAAGGAGCTTGATTTGATTTGGTTTTGATTCGATTTGATTTTTCTTATTATAGGTTTTCTTTTCTTTTTTTTTCTTTTATTTTGTTTTCCTTTATTGTGTTTTACTCTCATAGAATCACAGAAGCAGAATATCCTGAGTTGGAAGGGACCCAAAAGTAACATCAGTCCCACTCCTGGCCGTGCACAGGACACCCCAGGAACCTCACCCGGTGCCTGAGAGCATTGTCCAGACCCTTCCTGGGCTCTGTCAGGCTCAGTGCTGTGAGCGCTGCCCCGCGGAGCCTGTCCCGGTGCCCAGCCACCCTCTGGGTGTAAAACCTTTTCCTGATGTCCAACCTAACCTTTATTTTACAGCCGTTGTATTTTTTTTCTTTTTTGTAATTTATTTTGCTTTATTCTATTTTACTTTATTTTTTAGGGGCGTATTTATTTATTTATTTATTTATAAACATCTGATCCTGCTAGAGCTGAAAAATGAACTCACATGTGCTCTTCCAGGTCCCTTACATGAGTTACCCACCTAAACTAGATAAAAGAGAGGGATTATTCCTGGAGCTAGGATTGGTAGCAGTAAAACACTTTTGCTGTATACATTCCTTTGCCAAAGTTATCCCATGTCCCAGCTGCTGCTGCTGCTGCTGCTTTGGAGCTGATGATTTGTTTGCATATGAGAAAGCCTGGGGGCATTAATTTTATTGTTATTTTAATTTTTTTTAAATTTATTTTAATTTCATACTTATAGTTTTATTTACATTTTAATTTAGTTTTTATTTAAATTAATTTCTGTTGGTTTGGGGTTCTTTCTACTTTTTAATTAATCTCATTTTTTCTGTTTACATTGCTCGGTCTCAGAAAATAGCTTTCCTCTTGGGTGTCCCACAGGCCATCATGGATACAACCTTTCTCCAGGTGCATTTTAGGATGAAAAGAAACCAATTAAGGTGCATTAAATGCTATGGCTTCCAGGACAGATTATAAGTTTTTTGTTCAAATGAGCTCTGTGGCTTCCCCTGACCCTGCTCTCTCCAGGAATTGCAGGGGGCTTTTTGCCCTGAGAGACAAACTCCCCTAAATATCACTGGAATTTAGCAGAAATAGCATGGCCATTTCCTTCTTGCTGAATAGAAAAGATTTGTAGGCCAGGTCTGTAGGCGAAAAGATGAGAAAGAAGAACCCCAGCTGCAGATATGAGCTGTCAGAGTTGTTGTCTGTTGGTGGCTCCAATTCCTGTCACCAAGGTCCTCCTGCAGGCCACAGGCCTTGGCTCGTGGGAGCTCCCCAGCTGTTGAGCAAGAGCCCGGTGGAATCAGCTTCTCCTGGGAAACATTTCTGGCATTTTAGGTCTCAAGTGCTGCTTGCCCTGGGGCCGTGCTGTGCAGGCAGGGCTCGGAGCACTCCACCTGCTCTCGGCCTCTGAGACCAAAGCGCCGCCGCCTCAACGGGGAAAAGTACTGAATTCAAGTGAGGCTGGGAAATTATCACAGCTTCAGAGGGGAAAAGTACTGAATTCAAGTGAGGCTGGGAAATTATCACAGCTTCAGAGGGGAAAAGTATTGAATTCAAGTGAGGCTGGGAAATTATCAGAGCTTTGAGGAGCTTGACTGTGTCCTGAGCTGAAGTACTGGGTGGGAAGCACAAAGGCCTCCTGTAACCCTCTGTTCCCAGGGTAAGCGTTGGGGCAGAAGGGTCTCCAGGACCCAGTGGAGAGACTCTTCATGTCCTCTTGAGCCACTTGGCAAAAAACAATCCCATGGTGTGAAGGATGTGGCTTCCTGACACACGAGTGCTCTTGACCTACAGAACAGTTGGTTCTATGTTCATTTTTCAGTGCTTGTGTATTAATTATACTCCTGAGCAGGCTCTGGCTGTGCCCAGATTAAATACTGAGGGGGTTGTGGGGTCTGGGTGGGGCATGGCAGTGCTGGAGCGGGTGACTGTGGGAGTGCCCTGCTTCATTTAAACTTGGAGTTATGGCTCGGTGGGACAAAGGGACATAACTTTCTTCCAACATCCACTGAATAACTGAAAACAAATACAAAACACAGGCAAAACTTGCTGAAAACCACAAATTGTTACTTGTGTGTAATAATCAATGAATCAATAATCAAGGAATATTGGAACAGGGGAGTTACTTGTTTCTCGGCCCATGCTTTGTTATAGTATCTTGGTTTTTAAGTGCTACACATCTTCTACACTACCTACACAACCTACATCTCTCCCACCTGGACCACTCACTTGTGCATCAAAGTGCTTCCTGGGTGATGTGATCACTTTGTAGACAGTAGCTCTAATTTGATAACTGAGAGTCTGATTGAGCCACTAATGTGACAGACCAAATAGATTAATGTCTTTCTACAATTCAAAGTATATCAATCTTCAGTGAAAAGTACCTGTGATTCTCAGGTCTGAGATAAAAAAACAACTTGCTATTTAATAGAGGAAGTAACATCTTGGATGATTTAACATTGGAAGGATTTGTACTGCTCAGGTTGGACACAACTCCCTCGGTCTTATTTAGTGTGTTTTACATTTATTACAGTTGGCTGCATCTGTTACAGCAGTTCCAAGGTTTACATGCTGAGCTTAACTCTCCTTCCTCAAAAATATTCCTGGTATTACTTCCTAGAAATAGATTTGGCCCATAAATTGCAGAGAGCTTTGGAGTCTCTTCAGAACATCAGCACCATAGACTATAAAAGACTATATGCTTTCTCCTGTCTAATATTTTATTTATATTAAAAGTCATCATGTGTTTTTCTCTGCACTCTGGGTGAAGGTTTAATTCAGCAAATATATGAAAATTTCAATATATCCCAAGGCTAATTATATATCACTGTCACTGATGCTGCAGCCTCTGTAACTCACCAGCTGGCTGTTGGAGTCCCAGGGTGGAGGTCAGTAACTCATCTGGGCAGGCAGTGCTGCCTTCAGCCCCTCACTGACCTGGCTCCCTGATGCTCCGTGTGTCCTTTCTAGTGATCTAACGTGCTGAGGCTTCTAATGCATCAATTTATTCCATAACTCTTTGGTAGCAGGGGCTTTTTATCTTAGTCTCAGCTCCAGCAAGAGCAGACCCTGCTCTCCTGTCTCCTTCCCCGTAGCAATTTCAGCTTCCCGACACAGCCATTATTGATTACAGCCTGGTAGGTGGTTTTTGCACTATTCAATCAGCCTTCAGCTCCCAGCACAATGGCCACGGGGCTATTCTACTTGGCACACTTTATTTTGAAAGGATAGCAGTTTCCTCAGAGCTTTCTAACAAAGCTTCCACAACACAAAACTCCTGGGGCATCCAGGAGCTGTTTTCACTGTTTTCAAGTCCAAAGGAAACCTGACTAACAAACTTGGTTTGTTAGAATAGACTTTAATCTCATCTCTATCAGCCCCCAACCTGAGGAAATACTCTGGAAGAGGAATAAATGGACAAGACATTTACAACACTGAGATCCCTCTCCTTCATCCCAGAAGAGTTGGGTTTGGCTCCCTCTACAGAAAGGGTCACCCGACTCTGGCAGATATCAAGGGACAACCAGCTCAAGGACAGCCAGCACGGTCCTTCCCCCAGAGCAAGGGGCATGATTTTCAGTTAACCCTGCCATGCTGAGATTGAACATTTCTTGCCTTTGCTGGGGGCACATGTTCTGCTGAGAGGACAGGAAGTTTCTAAGTATTTCCAGTATACCCCAGGTGTAATCCAGTGATGCAGCCAAAGGTCTCTGCCTGCATCTCAGTTTATGGTAACTTTCCTTGAGTCTCTGCCTTACTGCTTTCAGAATTTTTCCCCTAAACAAGGATGCTTTAATTTAGAGTTAATGGAGAAGCTGAGTGGCACTGTGACCCATGGGGCAGATGCCAAAAAGGGAACACAGGGCTGCTGGGGTGACATCCACTGTCACTGTGGGGCTGGGGCTGATGTGAGCAGCCTGTACCCAACAGCTCCCTGGATTTACTGTCATTGCCTGGGGCATGGGGAGGAACATCAGCCCAACAGGAGGGGGAAAACAACCATGGCCTTTATGATTTGCAGCCAAGGAGAGAGAGGTCCGGGGAAGCAGTCAGCAGAGGGAGGCACGAGCACACAGATCCTGTGCAAACCTCAGCCCGTGGCAAACCTCCAAGCTCCGGAATGCAGACAGAGGGCTTCAAACAGTTCTGAAAAACTATTTATTTCACTTTTTTCACATTTATGTTTAGCTCTTGGAGATCAGATGAGAGACCAAGCAAATGAGGAAGCTGAAACATTCTCATTCAAGGATGTATTGTCTGAATTATTCATTATAATCTTCATTCTCCTGTGGATTTTTCAGCATTTGAGTTTTATGAAGATTGTGGATTCTCCCTCTTTTACATTATCTTAATGAATTGCAGAAGCTTTCCCATCTACTCCTTCATGCTCCAAAATCTCAGCAGAGAGTCAGTGTTCAATAGATTTAGAGAAAATTTTCCTTAATATTTTTTATTTTTGAGAAAATAATATATTCAAAAAGATAAACATTTCATTAATACATGCATGTGTATGCATATACAATGCAAATTTCCCTCCTGGGCTTCTGATAGATGTATAAGCTGTTTACCAACTGCTCCTCTGAGCTGGTGGCAAACATTAAGTGGGGCAGCAGCTGTGGGGCTGCTTCCAAACACCCCTTTGAAGAGCAGAGGATAGAGCTCAGTGTGACACCGGTGGTTACACACCAGCTGAACAGGAAAACAGCCCTTCATCTGCTGCATCTGCAAGTCAGATATCACCCCTCACCCCACCATGGGTGGCAGGAACATCACAGGGAAATCTGCATTGGTACTGATCTTCAAGAAGAAAAAAGCTACTTTGAATAGCAAAAGGACACAGAGCAGCAGTACCACCTCCTGATTTTGCAGGATTTTCATCTTGTCATTTAAGCTTTCCATAGTGAGATGAACAGAAAAGAAAATTATGCACCTATTTGTCCTTCCTTAGTATGTGCATATGCTCCCCTTTGGCACAACCACAGCCTCGAAATGCAGGGTTTTGTGATTCTCTGCAGAGAGGTGAGATGAAAAACCTTCTTTGCCCACAGCAAGCACGCTTTGAGAGGTCATGCCACCAGCAGCAAGGGTCTGTGTGCCTCGTCCATCTTCCCAAGCAACCTCAAGGCTACCTGTCAGCCAAGCATATCTGGGAGAAGGAGATTTTCTTCCCAAAACTCGATGTTCCTGAGGCACATGCTCCATTAAACAATGGCTAGCCAGAGGCTGACTAAAACATCTGCCTGAAATCCAGACTGCTGCCTCTTGTGCTGAAATGTTTCCAGCTGGCACTGCCCCAGCTGCAGGTTTTTTCTTCTCCATGGGCATGTGCAATTCAAAACCTGCAGTGGCTACAGCCTCTGAATTGAAAAGCAAGTCATGCAAATCCTATTTGCACCAGGGAGCTGTTATCTTACTAACGTTTATGGATTTCATGGAGTGTGAGGGCAGAGGGCTCCATACCAAGTGAGAGGTGTGAACTTTCTTTTCGGGGTCTCACACAGCACAAGTCACTGCTTATGGTCAGGTAACTCTGGTCTGAGACTGATGGCAGTGTTTGGAAACTGTGCTAGTCCTCAGGCAGTAAAATAATGTTCCAGAAACAAAACCTCTGCCTGCTCTGTATCTGTCTTACATCTCCGTATCCACCTTGTCTGTATCAGGCAAGATGTGTCTGATCAGTGAAGCACAGTGGAAAATACTAATTAACCTCAATTGACAGAGTTCCAGTGTAACCACTTCATTAATTTATCCCTGATTAGAGTGTTTATCCAGTCTAGTATCATTCCCTTTTAAGTACTGGTTCATGTTGACCCTCCATCAGCCCTCTGGCATCTCTCCAGTTTTCCAAACTTTGTTAAGATCTAAAATTAGTGAAATGAGAGTACTGAGCTACTGGTCTTAAGAATGGAAGTGTACATGACCCCAGATTTTTGAACTTAAAGTGTTTGTATTTAGCAGGTGATGTTTCACATCCTCCTCAGCTACAGATTGTAAATTATTTCATCTGGTATAGATAGATCCTACTATCTTGCTCTGATATAGTAAAGCAGGAATTATGAACATTTGGTGTGATGTTTTTCCCATCTGATGGATATAAATGGTAAGATTGTAAATAACAGAGAAGCTATTCCTAAGTTAAGATTCCCAGTGGTATTTTAATGTCTTCTTACTGTCTAAGCATACTTAAGTTTTTATATATCTGTTTCTGTTGCCTTGCATTCTCAATAATCTGTTTGCAATATACATTCTATGGCAATGAATATCTCTTCTAAACACCTCTTCTGAACTCCTCCTTCACATCTATCTGTCTGTCATCTATATATCTTCTCTGTTGAAATATTGCTCTGGTCTGACAAAATATTAATCCACTGATGTTTAAATAAATCTCTGTCTTTGTAGTTGCAGGTGTAGTAATCTTTCTCATTTGCTGAGGCCAAAGTTGTGAGTGATAGGTACCAAAGAGATATTTCATGTTTTTAATTAGCATCTCCTCCAAACAGTAATCTTTCAGCTCTGGTACACAGACCTCCTCCTTTTTGAAGAGTCCAGTGGAGGGAAGAAGGGTCCTTCTGGACTGTGACTCAAGTTCCTTCTGAATAAGATGGACATGTATCTCAGGGAGGTTAGGACAGGAGCTGGCAGGTTGTAACCACCACAGAGCAGGAGCTCCACTGTCTGTAGCTTCAGGAAACCAGAGCCACGGAAAGAAGTTGATCTGCAGGGACACCAGGCTCTTTTCTCCAGAAACACTGCCCAACACATCCCTGTGTTTTGTGTGTGCCTGGCTCCAGCCCATCCCTCCAGGCACGGCATCCTAGCACTTATCTCCTCACACTCACAGCCCACCTGCTGGCTCCTCGTCGCTCACATCCCAGCCCTGGCTGAAACATCGTGTACTTGGCATGAGGATGCTCCCCAGGATTGCACAGCAGACATCCTCTAGACACCCCGGGCAAACATGAAGAGCCTGCCATATACCCAGTCCCCCTGCTTTTTGCTCCATCCCCCAAGCAGCTGGCAGCAGTTTATCCACCCGAGCAGGACAGCTCCCACGTGGATGAGGTATTTGGGTGCTCCTGCCAAGGCAAGAGGAACATCTGCAGCCACATCCTACTTCCCCAGCCAGCAAGAGCTGCCAGCAGGGGAGGAGGTGAGCACGAGATTGCTGGCAAAATGCGGATGCATCTGTGTACTTGACTCTTTAACCTGCTCGTCCTTTCCTGAACACGTCCCCTTCTTCCCTCCCTTCCCCTTCCCCCTGCTCCTCCTGCTTCTGGGCATTCCCTTCCCTGCATCTCCCGTCCCCAGAGCTGCCGCCTGCCAGGCACAGGCACGTGCAGCAGCGGCAGCACCGCGGGGCTCCGGTGCGTGGGTCCCTCTCCAGCATCCTCAGAGCACAGCCAAGCGCTGCCTCGGGGAGCTGCCACACGCCGTGTGAAACTGCAGAGCATCTGCTTCAGTAAATTGTCTGGTTATTCCGTATCACAGAAATAACAAATAACGAGGAAAACAGTGATTTAAACACAGAGGCACACAACCATTAATGAGCAGGTGATTAGAGAGACAGTAAGGCAGGCCAGAGCTTGCCAGGCACTGGCTGATGGGCCATTAAAGGAGCTACTCTGGCTTTGGAGAAGATCTGCCTCAATATTGTGACTGGTAAGATGGAGAAAACATGGTTAGTGTGAAATTAGAGGTGTATGTGAGGGAGCCTGGGGGACTGAACAGAACTTACTACAGGATGTTTACAGAAATGACCAAAGACACGGGAAGGGAAGGGAAGGGAAGGGAAGGATCAGGGTGGAACAAGTATGGGAAGATGACAAGAAGGAGGTTGGAGGGATCAGACATAACAGCAAGTGTTTGGGCAGGACAATCACCTGGCTGGGCCCTGGCCCTGATCCATGCAGTCTGGCCTGCCTTCTTATTAAATCCCATCCTTGATTTCCTTTGCTGTGTGCCAGGCCCTGGAAAAGACTCAAGGTCTGAGCCAGGGCTGGTTGAGGGAGCCAGGACACAGGACACTGGACAGGCTTTTCAAGGGATACATGAGTGTGGAGTGCCTGTGAAGGCAGAGAATATGGGAGAGTATTGAGGGGAAAAAAGAGCTACAAAAACAACAAGCAGCAAAGATACTCTATCTCAACACTGAGAGATGTAAATACACTGGCAGACAAAGCACCCATAAAAATGATTATGTTTGTTCAAAGTTACATTGCAGTAATTTTTTGGGTGCCACCCTGGAACTCTGCTGTCAGTAGACATTCCCCAGTCACCATCCCAAATGCTGTTTGTGAGGGTGCTGTGCTTCAGACTTGAATTAAATGTAAAGTCTCAACTGCAACAAGAAAGAAATTGTGTTTTTTTTAAGTAATTACAGTTGCTAAGAGGTGTTCAGCACAGCCAGGCTACTGAGAAAGCAGGTCCAATGAATAAGATAAATTCAGTGGAACTGAAGTACCAGGAGAGAACCTGCAAGGAGCGTAGGGGAACTCCACTCCAGCTACTTTCAGGCAGCCCTCATTTGTATTGACAGTGTGAGGAAAAGCAGCACCAAGACTGCTGAGTTAGAAAGCTGTTTTTAATGAGTTTGAGGCCAACCATTTTCAACACTTTGAAACAAGGGAACCATGTTTGAAAACCAAAAGGTTGAGGTTCAACTGTCTTCAGAGATGGAAAAACAACTGTCCATTCGGGTGCCTAAGTGAAAAATCAAAACACTTCTAACCATCCTTCTGTGTGGAATTTTGAGCTGCTGTGACTGCAAAACAATCAAACAACCATGGTATGTATCACTGTCAGAAAACACTGTTCCAAAATGGATTCCAGTAAAGCCTGAAAAACAGAGCACAGCAGCCTGGAACACCCCAGGTTGCACTCTTGTCATTTCACGTGTAGCAGTCAAACACAAAGCCTGAAGAGTAGGTCTTGGAACTTTGTTTTCCCTACTCTTGTGAGCTTCTACAGGCACAGAAAGGATTTATTATTCTTGTACAAAGCTATGAAGGGAATTAGAATTAGACCAAGTAGATCAGGCTTAGGCAGCTGCAAGCTCACAGAGAGCCTTGCCACCAGCCATTCCTTGAGCTGCTGCAAATGGCCACTGAGAGCAGTACAGTATTCCCTGATAAGAGAAATACCAACAGATAAGTACCTGGGAAAGTGTTTTTTACATAATTACTTTTTACTAAGACTCAAATCAGAAAAATAGCACATATTTTCATCTCTAGGCAATAAAACTTGAAATATGTGCTTTATCTCTTTGAAATTCTGTAAAAGAGTTTGAATAATGATGTTCAGAAATTATTTATGTTGATAAGTACTGTTGTGTCACCCTTAAATGAAGCACAGCTTCCCCAGATTGCTTACTTCTGATACTCCTTCATAACTAAGCTTAAGAGACAAGTGAGCTCACAGCCCTCCACCTGCTTAAAACTGAGGTAGGGATATTTCAGTTAAGAAATATTTCAGATATTTCTCTTATCAGATGTATCAGATAAGAGTTCTTTTGACAGCTCTTCTGAGTGAAAGATACATCCAGCACACAGGCGGCAGAGGAAACCTTGCTGGTACCCAAGTATCAGCTTCATGCTCAGCCAGCACAGCTGAATGCCAAAGCCTGGTCAGGAGGAACTTTGGCAGGCTGGAGGAGTGGTCACATCGTCTTAAGTTTAGCAGAAACTGGATGTCAAAGGACAATTAAAACTGAAACCGACACTGCCAGTACAAAACCTGCTGTTTCGCTAATGAACTGAGAGAACTCCCAAATTCACCAGTCTTGACAAAGGCCATCTCTGTAAACTGGTCTTGCTAATTTACAAGGCTTGTCTGTCTCTTTCATCCCGTAAATATTTTTAAATATCACAGTGACATTCAATCTTTTTTACATTGACAGTGCTGAAAAATGTAAGTAATACCTAGGTAACTCACTCACTCAAAGTGGGAAGGATCTGTCAACTCATATAAAGTGGAACATGAATTTCCATGCTATTCATTTGAAGTGAAATATCCATGGGCTGCATGAAATGCACACTCGTGGTTTTAAAATACAGACAGAAGCATCCAGCAATATTGCAAAAATATTGAGGAGTAGTCAGGTAAAATGAGGGAATGCCAGAATAATCTCTTATATGTGTTTCAACTTCTAAAAATCTTTCTTGAGGAAAAAATTCACATTAAATCCTAAAAAGTTACCTGCAGTTTTAATTCCTGTTCTCAAATGCCCAACTATGGCTTTTTTATAGACTGAGAAAATGGCTGTACCAAATGTTCTCACTTCTTCTGTGTGTGCTGATAGCTATCATTTCTAACAATAAATTTGAGCTGGATATACACCACATCTATTTTTTGTGAAATTCTTTAAAGGCTGTTTTCATGTCCACTGGAATATTTTGTTTTTAGGAATCTATAAAGTTAACAAAGTGAAATCCACTAAATTAAAGTGACAAAATAGATGGGTTATCTGGTAATTGCTCTGTTTCCACTATTTAACTGCAAAGTATGCAAAAAGTCCTGTCTTTAAAAAGTACATCCAGAGCACTCCAAGCATATAAGAAATCATAATGAAAGGCTGAAATGACATTCATTGCAGCAATGCTTTATTTCTCTACATTGCAGTAACTCTCTATATGCCATTAAAACCTTCTGAGAATATAAGTTTCATAGTTGCTTCAGAGTAGCTTTCAGTCATTTCTCTAACAGAGCTCATACAAATTTAAGCTAAAACTTTCCAAGCGGTCTAAATAAGATGAGATCATCAGCATTCATTGTCAATGAGGTCTTTTAAATATTGCACTCATACTACTTATTTTGACTAGAAGCTGTAAGTCTTCTATTCCTCATCTTGAGTCTGCTCCCATCTTAGGCTCAAACAAATGAAGAATATCTATAAGATAGGTGGTCAAATGTACACTGCTAACTCGTGCCTAAAACTAAGTTTAGATGCCCTTGGTCAACAGTCTAGAGATAGGAAATATTAATAACAATTTTTTTGTAACTACCCCAAACACACACACTGGTTTACATAATAACAGTCTGTTCTCCTGGTCAATTATCAAGAGTTTTGGCATCTCCAAGTATTTTAATTAAATCCCCTCATGAGTGAAGGTAAGTACAGTCCCTCATCTTCATTAAGTGTCTCAGTAGCCCAGGTATAGGCAGCACAGCAGCACATTCAAAGAAAATGTTACATAGCTGCACTAAAATAAATTAATTGTGCCCACAAGAGGTTCTCTCTATTTGGAACAAAGGCTGTCCAAATGACAGGATCAGGTGTGGATGTTGATAATGTGACATTTGAAGTTAGATGAGATGAATTCTGCCCAGAAATCCCACATATCATCTGTGTATGTCACTTTCCCCTAAATATTACTGAGTGTGGATTTCATGTTCTCCCTGGAGTTTTATACTCCATGTTCTCAACACCTGTGAATCCACAATCCACTCCTGCAAGAAGGCATATGCTACTAAGTCAATCAATACTTCCTCTTTAAGTAATTAATACTGGCACCTGACAAAAATCTTCGGGGATAGACAAAAAGATATTTTTGTTGTGACTCTTTCTATCACAATAACCAGTCTATCTGCAGCTCAGCACTGGCCATTGTTACTTGATTGTTCAGCATCCTTCTCTTAAATTCTTTGCTTGTTTTTCTTGCTCTGCTCCAAGGAAATGTCAGTGCTCTAGCCTCACTTTGGCTTTTGGAGTCTCATAACCCTTAGCTGCCCCAAGAGACTGTGGCTGACATTAACCAGTGTCAATTAGATTACAATGTTTGGAATAAAGATTGATGCTTGTACTTACAATGGATGTTATACAGTTAACTGAAAAATATGATACCCATTTACCAGTTTTTTTAGCTTTATGTCAAAGCATTTGTAACCAGGAAAATTAGTAATAATATGACTTTTAGTTACAGGAAGGAAAAAGTGAAGTTTCTATGTCTATAGTTCAGGCTTCTCTACATTTCCAGCACTTCTCTTTCTATCTAAGCATGACATGGATACTTAAGGTAAACCAGATTACACAGTTCATTTACTTGCAGGTCTTAAGAAACGATTTATAAAAACAAACCAACCAGAACAGTAACAACACTAATACACATAAACCTTCACTTTACGGACATCTTTGTCTTCGCATTCTCTTTGCCTATTGTAATAATAGAATGTATTGTCCCTTCTCTGGAGTTTCTTAACAAATCCAGTTTCTGGCCAGCACTCTACCTACAAGTAGAACAAAAAGGATATAAAATCACCTGAACATGCCAACATTAAATGATGTTTGTGCAGGACATTGCAAGGAATATAGGGTATACAGGAAACCCTCATTTGCATCTAAATACTACTTTTCTATTAACTTGCTGAACTTTTAAAAACAGGTTGAGAACAAGATGACAAGAAACCAGTTTCTTGTCTAGTATAAAGTTATGTGATCTGAAAAGCCTAGAAATAGGAATCTAAGGATATTTAACAGGCTTATTTTAAATTGGACAAGTCAAAGTTTTTAAAACTCCTTGTTTAGAAATATAACATTGATACTATTAAGTTATTCATTAATCTGAGAGGCTGCAAGTGTCTGCTTTTGTAAGACTGACATATTTTTAAAGATTTCTTCCAGATCCTTCTGACCATGAAAAATGTGTTTTTCATTAGTAATTTAATGAAAAAAAAAGTAAGCTTCAGACTGTATCAGTCTCAAAGACAGTAGGATCAGTCCCACATAAACTCAGCATCACCCTGGTGCTCTTCACTGTTTCATAGTGCAAAGCTTCAGCATTTGCATGTTCAACAGGTTTATGGCTTTAATAGCTCTTTCAGCTTGAGCATCTATGACTGCTTCTGATTAAACTAAACCTTAAAAATCAGGTTTAGTTTAAGCATTATTAAGGTAATAAGCATCTTTTCTCTTCCAGGCAGAGCTGACAACAGGATGTCAGACTAGAGCATTCTCTAATTGGAGAGCCCCAGAAGTGGTTTCATCACTTACCTTATGACTTCAGGCATACAGCTGTGTTATTTGCATTGTCTGTCTAAACATAACAGCCTTAAGATTCATTCCACCTACATTATAATTGCACCTTTAGTAACAACAATACAGACTAAACAAGAAATTTTGGAATATGTAAGTTGAAAGAGAATCACTGCCAGGCCCTGGCATGCTGGAACTGAATGCACACTCACAATTAGTCAGTGGTATTCTTTAACTTTCATCAGGGTTTAACTGCCAGGGGTTGTGTCCTGTCATGAACACACAGATCCTACCACAATAATTATGTGATTTCCTTCTGCAGTTACTGAAAATTATACCACAGCCTTTGCAGTGGTATCAGAGTCCACGATAAAATAATAAACTATATCTTATTATGCACATCAATGTGTTTTGCTGTGTTTTGAGTTAATTGTATGGGGAGTGAGTTTCTTGGAACTTTCTGTTCTTTCTTATGTGCACGGGAGGTCAGCATATTTTTAAAGTGTGTTCTTCATACTGTATTTGCTGCTTTGGAAGATAAATTACAGAGCTGTAATAAAAATGATATACTGTTTGCTGTATTAACCTGTTGGTTGCTGTTTTGAACCCAGAGTAGCCACTGGACATTTGGCCACCACTCAGTAGCTCATTTGATGTGCTGGGGAGCATCACTAACAACTGCAGTGAGCAGAGGCACAAGTCCTCGGTGTTGACAAGAGCCTGTGTCACAACCGCCTTTAGTACAGCTCAAATGTTTCCATTGTGGACATCATTTTGATAGAGGCCAAGCTCTGAGTGTGCACAAAGCCTCACTGTGCTACCACACAATCCAACTGCAAACTGAAGCAGCAGCAATGACACAGGACTGACTCCATGGACAGTCAATGAGTTTCCTATCAAGTCTATTGACAGACTAATGGGGAAGCTTCAGAGAGCACACTTTGAAATATTTCTTTCCTGAACACTGAATGATTCCTTTGGAGATTAGCTACATCTGTTCAAAGAGATCTGTGATGCTTCTAAATGCATCAGAGATGGGGAACAAAACACAGGCTGGGTAGTATTTCTGCTTCACTTCTGTGAAATGAGTTATTCTACACAGTTAACAACAGCTCAAGAATTCAAGTCAGACCTGTGAGAAAACACACTGTATCAGAACGTAGCCTAAATGAAAGGAAATAAGCAGCACCTCCATTTTTATTTAATCATTTCACATAAGACAGAAGTTTAAAGTAGTAACTCTCACAAAGCTCTAAATCCTACCTCGTCAACTTGTTTTACTTGTTTATATTCCACCTCATCTCTGTATCCAGCTTGCTGAAATCTGTATAAGTTCTCTACGTTATCTGACCATATTTTGGCACGATGCACAGATTTTGGTTTGATGTCAGCTTTAGTCATGACTTCAGAAACTTCAGGCATCTTCCTGAAATTAGACTTAAAAAAATTAAATAGAGAAGACAGAAGCAAGTGATTTTGTTGGGGACATAGACTAATGGATAGAACAAAATTTCAAAATAAAGGAATTACAGAGTTCAAAGTCTGAGGTTAAAAAAGGAAAAAGTTCTAAGCAGTTGGAATCAAATAAAATGCACTACTTGATGTCAAACCCAACTCATCTGTACTTCCATATACATCTAAAATGTAATTGTGCATATTGATGAATTAAAAAAAATGCTAAATGCAGTATTTTTGAATTTCACATTGTTGCAGTTGCTGTCGCCTTGGGACAGGCAGGCAGATTTCCAGATTTTTCTTTCTTGCTCCTGAAGTGGCACCAAACTGGGAACCACAGAATGAAGATCTGGGGTGTTACTGAAGAACAGCAAACACTCAGGACAGGAGAGGAGGGGAAGGAGAAATGCACAGTCAGTGACATGGCCACAGTGCCAATGACAGAGATAAGGTCTTCAGAGATAAACTGGATAAGGAGACAAGGCACACAGTCTGCCAGAATTCACCCTTTTCTACCTTTGCCCAAGCAGACAGACTGCCACTGACTTCCTCCTCACATAAAACCCATTTGTTCAGTCTGCTGAGACACACCAAACAGGTTAATCATCTGCTAAACCTGAAAAGAGCAGAACTGGGACAAGCTGAAACTCAAACTAAAAATAAAATTAATTAAATAGATAAATAAAAAAAACCCAAAACCAAACAAACTAAAACCAACAGCAACAAAAAAACAAAAAAAAAATTGCAGATAGTGGATACTCACCAGGGATGGATTTGAACTGCACTAAAAAAATAAATAATTTGACTTCTGAATTTCATTGCACTTGCTTTCCTAAGCATATCTTATTTTGCTGCTCAAATAGAACTTTTGTTGCTTCTGCAAGCAAAGCACACCCATCACTATCATGCCTAGCAGGTATGATCAGAGATGAGTCCTTCCCCAGTTTTGAAATGTCACCAAGCTTCAGCTTCATAACTAGGAAAGTATCTCCAAGGAATGAAAACTTCTGGATTTTGCAGTGAGAGGATGAATAGCTTCCTTCCCTGTGGGTACCATGCTGCCTCCAAACCTTGCCCAATTTCTTTACTTGGCAAGTTCCTATATCAACAGAGAGCTTGAAAAGTTGAATGCTGAAATAGTTTCAAATGCAAAATGTCACTAGCCTTTTAGAAAAGCAGAAATTGGGAAAAAAAAAAAAGTCTTGTGCCACATGATAAAAAAATTTGGGAAAAATATATCAAGAATTATTGTTATCACAATGTGGAACTAGCAGAAAGAAGTCTGCACACCTGTCACCTGTTTGTATGAGAGCCAGCAGGAGACAAAGGAAGGGCCTTTCATGTCTTGTCGAATACATTTATTAGAGATCAATAAAATTATGTAAAAGGGCATTTTTCTGGCAACACTAAACCATTTCTTGCACTTCAGTATTCCAAGCATTCTTTTACCAGGCACTGCAGCATTCTGCAGTTGAAAGCAGCCATTCACTAAACTGAAAAAGTCATTTTCCCACCTGGTTATGAGGTATCAAATACAAATTAACAGGATAAGCACAGATCCTTATTCTAAATTTAGGGTAGTAAGTAGGGTAAGTTTGTTCCTCCTGTGCTGCAAAGGGCTCTTTTGTAGCCATCATAGGATTTTTCAAGCTCTGTATTTTTTATCAGTGTTTGATGAGAACTGTTGTCAGTCAATATTGACTTTAGACAGTCAATATGATTAGCAATAATATTAGATCCTAATAAATGCTAAGCTGCAATGAAATTAAGTGTCTTGTGATAACTTACATGTCATTAGTGTTAAGTACTTCTTTACTGGACGTGCTGGATTCACCTAATGAAGGTTTTTCTTCAAGACATGTGGGTAGGTCTGGCACTTCTTGAGTCACCATTAACTCACAGTGCCTGTCCACAGGCGTTCCTGCCCAAAAAATAAAGATCATATATTGAAAGTTCCAGCTTAGTGACTTCATATAATGAAAGCATCCCATTTGGGGGCTGCTATTTAAAATTGTACTCTGTGTCTATTGTGTGTCCAAGTTCCAGGCACAGAGCTGTTTTCATTGTACCAGAGCAGGGGACAGCTGTGCTCCAGCCAGGAATTCAGGGAAGAGACGAAGGACAATAGACACACAAAGGCACATAAAGAAGACAAGAGAATGGTAAGAAAATATTCAGTTTAATATTAATGCTTTTCATTTAAGGGGAATTTTTGAACAGTGAAATGGACTTTGCTAAGATGACAATGTTTTGATGTCAGCAAACAGTGAGTGATTTAGGGCAAACAGTGAGTGCTTTGGCCTTGGGAACACATTTTTTAATGTTAATCATAACACAGTTACTGTGGAATCCTAACTAGCCTGGGCTCGCTGATGGTGGTTTCCTGAACAGTTACACAAGCTGTAAGGGTTTGTGGGAGGAGAGCGTCTGCTCCCTTAGGGCATCTGCCCAAGGAGCACTTTCACTGCAACATGGGGTTACAGGAAAGGGGGAAACACATAAAACAATATATGGGGACTCAAACCTGAGCAGCAAATGAGGAAAGTGAGGATGAGAACCACGCCTGTGGCATGTGAAGAGTCTGAGAATGTTTATTCCAACAAGGTTGTCTGATTGGGAACCTTGTCAGTTGGGAAATTTGGGAAAAAGGGGAAAACAAAATATGCAGAGATAGGGACCTGACAAAACAAAAGCTGATAAACAAACCTCAACTCCAGCACTAATAGATGGGCTATCAAGAAATGACAGGAATGACATCCAGGGGAACCAACCTGGATTTTGCACTGGTGAGACTTAACCAGAGGGACCCAAACTTGGAGAGGTGTGGGAATCCACGGAACCGTACAGATTTGTGAGGAATGTGCACAAGCAGTGAGAAACAAAGATGGGAATAGACAGAAAGGAGTAAAAAATAAGCCTGTCCTGTGTAAAACAGGATCAGTCAGTATTACATGCCCAGCTAAGCCCCACACCTGATCACCACAGACTGTCCTACTCTTTTGTATCTTCTTAAATCTTGACTGTCTCTCTGCACAAACTCTGTATTCCACATGTGTGCGTGCTGCAAGGACAAAGTGCCAGCTCCTGGTGAGACCAGTGTATGAGTGAACACTGGTGCCAGCTCTGGGAGTCAGCCCCAGGCTGGGGCTATGAGCACCTCTAGCCTATGATACCTGGAGTAGGTGGGGGTACTAAATTTCCAGCCACTGGAGCAGGAACAGGATGTGTCCTGAAAAATTAGCCACTAGGGGAGGGCTGCCATGAGTGAGGGGCTCCATGACAGCAGGTGGAGCAGGACTGTGAATCACAGCCTGTGTGCCTGGTGCTGGGGAGGAGTAGTGTCTGTACTTTCACCCATTTTGGTATACCTAGGGTGCACACCCATACTCATCAGCAAACTTGAAGCTGAAGAGTAGGGGCACCTTGGCTGCAAGCCAGGGTATTAAGCGGGACAGGGGGCCCGGCTGCATCCTCAGCCCGGACAAGGAGCACCATGGCCCCAGGCAGGAGAGGCCCTGAGGCACAGCAGTGGGAGGAGATGCCTGTACCGCCTACATCACTCACCCCAACCCAGCAAACACAGGAGCCGCCTGGGGTCTCGGAAGAGCCACTAAGGGATTTCAGAGGATGTCAAGGGGCTGGAAAGGCCCTTAAAGATCATCTCGTTCCAACCCCCTGCCATGAGCAGGGACACCTTCCATTAGATCAGGTTGGTCAAAGCCCCATCCAACCTTGGTCAAAGCCCCATCCAACCAGGCCTTGAACTGTCCCCGAGCTGGGGCAGCAAAACCTCACTGGGAAACCTGTCCCAGCGCCTCACCGCCCGCACTGTAAAAAAATCCTTCCTAATATCTAATCTAA
Organism: Hypocryptadius cinnamomeus; assembly: GCA_013400635.1. NCBI lineage: Eukaryota > Metazoa > Chordata > Aves > Passeriformes > Zosteropidae > Hypocryptadius > Hypocryptadius cinnamomeus. The sequence continues at coordinate 63,610 of VYZP01072046.1, forward strand.
GTTCCCCTCTTTCCAGTGGCTTCTACCTCCTCTACCCGACAGCTCCTTGTACATTCCGAGGTGCTCAGGAATGCTCAGCTGCAGTCCCGGCCTGCACCCGTAACTGCGCTGCGACCCTCTGCTCCCACCGCCCTGGCCACAACCCGCCCACCCAGCCCTTAAGGCGACCCACCTCGGTTCAAGAGAAGCAAAACGGGGACTCTTCTCAGGCGGGGCGGAGCGGCGGCCGAGGCGCGGTGGCGGCGCCCCTCACGGCCTCCCCCCAGCCCCTCACGGCCTNCCGACTGACCCCGCGCCTCTCTCCCCAGATCACATGATGGGGCTGCGGGCCACCGCCCTGAAGAGGAGGCTGGAGGGCAGGTACGGGCTGGAGGCGGGGCGGCCTCAGGGGAGGCGGCCGGTGCGCGGCTAAACTGCGCGAGGAACTGCCGTGGGTCATAGATCCCGGGGTGGGAATGCGACAGGGACACCTCCCGCTAGACCAAGTTGGTCCTGCCTGGCCTCGAACTCTTCCAGGGTTGGGGCGTCCGCAACTTCTCTGGGCGATTTGTTCCGGTGCCTCACCACCCTCACTCATTGTAAAAAACTTCTTCCTTATGTCTCATCTAGACCTGCCCCCTTTCAGTTTGAAGTCAGCTCCCCTTGTCCACACCATGTCCTTGTAGAAAGTCCCTCTCTATAATTCTCAAAAGCCCCTTTTAAATATCAAATGGTAACAGTAACGTCCCCCCAGAATTTTCTCTCCTCTAGGCTGAAGAACCCCAGCTATCTCAGCCTGCCTTCATAGCAGAGGTGCTCCAGCCCTCTGAGCATCCTGGTGGTCTCCTCTGGATTTGCTCCAGCAGGTCCATGTCTTTCCTGTGCTGGGGACCCCAGAGCTGGGTGCAGCACTGCAGGTGGGGTCTCACCACAGTGGAGCAGAGGAGCAGAACCTCCTGCCTTGTCCTGCTGCCTGCAGTGCTGGTGATGCAGCCCAGGATAAGATTGGCTTTCTGGGCTGCATGTGCCCACTGCTGGCTCATGTCCAGCCTCTCATCCAGCAGTTACCCAAAGTCTTCTGCAGGGCTGCTGTTAACCCATTTATCCCCCAGTCTGCTTTGATACCAGGGGTTGCCCAGACTCAGGTACACTCAGCCTCGTTGAATTCCACAATGTTCATGAACTTCAGGATCTCTCTGTTATTCTCTGGAAGTGTTGGTACACAGAGACAGTGCTGTGTCTGTGCAGTGGAGGGGCCAGCTGTGCTCTCTGAGGTGTATAAGCAAGCAGGTAGCCAGCAGTTTGAGGGAGACAGTTATTCCCCTCTGGCCAGCATCGGTGAGACTTTTCTGGGCTGCTGTGTCCAGCCCTGGCTCCCCTGGATGGTAAATTGATAGGTGTTTTGGTCAGCATCACCACACTGCTCTGGGGCCCTGGCCATGTGATATGTGAGGAGATGCTGGGAGAGCTGGATGTCTTCAGCCTTAGGAGTAGGAGACAATCATATGTCACTGTTTGCAGGTAGGGGTAGAGGAGATGGAGCCAGACTTTTCATGGAAGTGCAAAAAGAAAGGGCAAGGGACACCTTTTTCACCATGCGGGTGATCAAATGTGGCAATGGGCCCAAGGAGGTTGTGGACCAGTTCCTAGGCTCTCTTTGGTTTATTAGAGTAGATATTGCATCTCTTTTGATGCAAGCAGAGAATCTCTTTACTCATCAGGTCTCTGTGCATCAGCTGGAGCTTCATGAGGAGTATTCTGTGTTCTGACTGTCCCAAATGCCTGTTCCAGGGGTGTGTGCAGGGGTAGAGAAACAAGCAGATAGGTCATGACCATGTACCACACACTGCATTTGTGTCTGCACCAAACCATGCAGGCAGGGGCACACAGGGGTAGGTTTGGGTTTGCTGTGCTGAAGAGAAGCCTGCAGGCTTCCAGCTCTGCAGGTCTCCTCACTTGAGAGCTTTCTGAGGGCAGGGTTTGATGTACTGGGTGCCAGGTGCTGATGTGTCCTGAGATTGTTTCTCATGTCTGCTCTAAAAAACACTTATCTGTGTTTTTTGTCTCCTCACAGCTTGAAAGTTAAACTATACTGCTCACCAGTAACTAAGGAATTGTTGTTGACTAACTGGAAATACAAGTTTTGGGAGAATCATATTGTGAGTTTGTGTTTATTTTGAAAACAGCACTTTCCAAGCAGTGATTCTCAGAAAGAAGCAGCTCCCTGCTCCTCAGGAGTGTCTAAATATTGGTGTTGGTACAGTGTTTCAGGGCTTCCAGCAATGTGCCTTTCCTGCTGCTTGCTGTGTGGCATTGGTTTATTGCTGTTTGTTGTTTAATTATTTTTCCCCCCACAAAATTTTTCCTTTTCTCTCAACCTTACATGGTCTTCATCCTTACATTGATCATTTGTACATTTGAATTTGTATTCATTTTCTTACCTTGCTCATGTCTCTTTGCTTCTGTCCTTTATTTCTCTTTTGCTTCATTTAAAGTCTCTTACTGCTTGGAGTGTATATAATCTGAAGTTATATGATTTTCCTTTTGCTTTTTGGAAAATGGACTATAACATGAAGAAGTCTTAATATAAAATCACTGAAAAACTTAATAAATTCACATGATTTCCAGTGTTTGGAGCCAGACTGCAAGGGATCAGTGTTATGTACAGGTGTGACTTGAAGTTATTTCCTTCCTTTTGCAGATGCAGGCATTATAAAACAGAACATGAGTTTTTTTACAGAAATAAAAATAATTATATCATAATTATTATATATATGTATATAATATGATGTATTATTATATATATATTATAATAGTTGTATAATAATTATTAATTATAAAACAGGCATTATGAAACAGAGTATTATTTTTTTTACAGAAATAAAAATAATTATCTCTACACAAATACAGGAACATGTCCTTCCAGTTATTTGTGGGCTCTGTTTCTGGTAATAGGGGGCAGTGGGAAGTACTGCAGCACAGATCTGTTCTAGCAAGATCCACTGCTGTGGGACTGGGATTTTGGGCTTTGCAGTCATCCAAAAATAAGGCATGTGATCCATCCAGAGGAACAAGAGCTGTTGCTGATAAAAGTCCAACATGCTCTTTTTTAGGCATGCACAACTTGGCTGAAGTATCTCTATTTAATTTTTAGATAACTTTAAGGAAAATTTATTCCATTGGAAATGGAAGTTTATGCCTTACTATGGGCAAATGAGTTTAATTTTACAGGCTTAGCATTAGCCACAGTGAGTGCTACAGATGTCTACATAATAAATAACTAGACATAAACATGAAACAGAATGTTCAGTAAATCCTATAATGCAATTAATCATTTTGTTACAGGTTGCATTGGAAGTTGAAACACCAACTCAGATTTCTTTAGAAGATGAAACATCTGGTGAAGTAAGTTACAGGAAAAAAAATTCATATGTCAGTCATGGGCAGTGATGCTGTTTACACGAGTACAGGAAACGCAGCTGCAGCATCTGAAGTGCACAAGCTATTTTTAAAATGTGTGTGCCTCTCCTCTCCTGTAGTGACAGAAAAAGGGGTGGTAGTTCTAAACTGAAAAAGGGTCAATTCAGACTAGATATAAGGAAGCATTTTACAATGAGGATGGTGAAACACTGGAACAGGTTCCCCAGAGAGGCAACCTGGTGGATACCCCATTCCTGGAAACATTCAAGGTCAGGATGAGGCTCTGAGCAGTCTGATCTGGTTGAAGATGTCCCTGCTTATTGCAGGGGAGTTGGACTGGATGAACTTTAAAGGTCCCTTCCAACCCAAACTATTCTGTACTTGCTTACCAGGAACCAAGGAACCAGAACTGTCTTCTGTCCAACTTGCTTTACAAGCACCATCCAATACTTGGTCCTCTCTTCTGCCATGACAGGATGGTGGCTGCAGTGTGAAGAGAGGCTCTGGTTTTAAAAGCAATGCTAAATGCTGCAGGAGGCTGTGGGGAGTAATGCATTGCTCTCACTGTGCTGACAAAAGTACTGGTAGTACTACTACAGTCTGAAAATAATGCTAACCCCTCTCTTCCAGAAAGAAGATGTGGTGGTGACACTTCTGCCAGCTGGTCACTGTCCAGGTTCAGTCATGTATGTCCTTTCAATACTTTAAATATTTCACCACCTGGCATTTAATGAGGAGTTTGACCCAAATGTTGCTGTCTGCAGGTTTCTCTTTGAAGGTGAGAATGGCACTGTGTTGTACACAGGGGATTTCAGGCTTGCAAAAGGAGAAGCAGCCAGAATGGAGCTTTTGCATTCAGGGACCAGGTGAGTTATTTGTGGTATATAGAAAGAACAGAAGATCATATGGCATGGACAAATTGGCTAGGTATTCATGATTTTTTTCCTCATTTTCAATTCTAGATTAAATATAATTGCAATACTGCAGTTACAAGCCCCCTTTGATGGATTCTTGTAATCAAGAGCTAGAATTACCTCCTTTTGAAGAGAGAGGAAGTGGTGTATCTTAGCACTGTGGTATAATGTTTACTCTGCTGTCATATTTCTATCCTCCAGGGTAAAAGACATCCAGAGTGTGTATTTGGACACTACTTTTTGTGATCCCAAATTTTATCACATACCAAGCCGGGTAAGTCTAATAAATTGTGAGAAGAAAGGCCCTTAAAACTGTTAATTAATTAACTACCCCTTTGTTAGGAAGGTCTTACAAGGCAATGCCATTTTGCATTACTAAATCAAAGCACTTTGGAAGTATCTTCCAAGATGATTGACAGCACTTTCTACACTTTTCAGGAGGAATGTTTAAATGGGATCTTGGAGTTGGTGAGAAGCTGGACCTCACTGTCTCGTAATCATGTTGTGTGGCTGAACTGCAAAGCTGCTTATGGATATGAGTATTTATTCATAAACCTCAGCGAGGAACTCGGAATCAAGGTAATGTTTCTCTAATTGCTGCTTTGGAACAGATCCTCAGTAATGATTGTGGTCAACACTGAGCTGGCAATGGCTGTTCAGTGGGTTGCTCTAGGTCACAGTTATGACTGTTTCATTAACTTCCCTTAAAAAGTGCACTTGTGCTCAAAATGAGGTAACTAGTTGCCTTCAGTCTGGAACATCTGGACTTTCCAAAGAGAAGTTAATTCCCAGTTTTCAAGTTCAGTGCTTACCTCACTCCCTTTTATTTTGTGAATGATAAAAGTCATTTGCATACAACATTAATAGTATATATATTCTGATTTTCTCATGAGTATTCATCCTTCTTTAGTATAGGTGGTATGTTCTACTTGTTCCAGATGTCCAAGTTTTGGCTGACACGTCTCTGCTTGGACATTATTGGGAGTAATAATTTAAATGCCTCCCAGCATTTGGGGAGAGCAGAATCACATCTGTACAGCTGCTCCAGCTGCAGTCTGGCAAACACTAATAAAGAGTAAACTCTGGCTTTCTCTAGGTGCACATGAACAAACTGGATATGTTCAGGAACATGCCAGACATCCTGTGCCATGTTACCACAGACCAACGCACGCAGATTCACGCCTGCCGACATCCTCGGGTGCGCTCGTTCTGCAAAGCCTCCCCTGACTTTGCTCTGAAAATGTGGTTATAGGTGCTGATGTCTGGGGCCTCTTGGGTTAATGAAGACTGGTGAAATGGTGGCTTAATGTGAAGCACAGTGAAAACCTTAGTTAGTGGGTTGAAGCTGTTTTGTTTTGGTTTTTTTAAGAAAAAAAAAGGAAAGATATATGAGGTTATGCTAGAAGTAATTTAATTGTATTTGTAGCCTGAAAATTGTTTTTAAGTGAAGTGAACAAGCAGCTGAGTAGATCAATCAGATGTTACCCTTTTCAATGTATCAAAAGCAGCTCAGATGGTGCCTGTGTGGTTTTAGCATGTGGCCATCCATTTCTAGGATGTCTGGCTGGCTGGAGGCTCCAGCTTGGAGGAACATAGGAAGAACCTGAGATGGCACACTGGGGCATTGGTCTCTCTGACTGATTTGCTTTTCCAGCTGCACTAAAGCACCAAGATGTGACAGGGTCTTTCAGGGGAATTAGAAGTGAGAGAGGAACCTCGTTTGGCTAGATACTATGCTGCTTAATTTCTGGGTAAAAAAGGTCTCTGTTGAACTTAATTTTATATCCATTGGACAGGATGATGACTGCTTCCGATGGAACAGACTGCCCTGTGGGATGACTTGCCTCAATGGAACTCCCCTGCACGTAATCAGCATCAAACCCTCCACAATGTGGTTTGGGGAAAGGAAAAAGAAAACCAATATAATAGTGAGGTGAGCATTTGGGCCACACAGAAACCTGTTGTTTCAGGTTTGTATCTTGCCTGATACGTTTATAACTGAATCTCAGAATGAACTTCAAGAGTAGGTTATGCTGGTCTGTTGACCAGGGTGAAGAGCATTTCCCTAATTTCTGTGCCTCTTCTGTTTTTTTAGGACTGGGGAGAGAACGTACAGAGCTTGTTTCTCTTTCCACTCTTCGTACAGCGAGGTTTGTATACTTCTAGTACTGAGTAGACATTGATTAAGAAAATGTAAAAGAATTTTGATTATTCTGGAGTGGATGACATGATTTATCATAATAAGAAAAAATCCTGTCAGTAATAAGACATAAGGAGATAGGAAGTTCTGAATGCTGATGACAAAGAAATTAGTTTTAATATAGCTGCAAAGGAACTTGTTAAAGTAGGGCACGATTACAAGCCTATTTCCTGTTCTCTGTTCTCAATGTACAGGTCACTTCTACAATTGTTTTGACTGCCTTTCTATTTTAGATTGTGTAACTATGCAATACTTAAGGCAGGGAGTTTACAATATGTTGTTTATCTGCTGTGACTTAGATTTGGGTGGGTTTGCCTTCTCTTCTCAGCCCACATATTTAAAACAAAATTTCTGTCATCCTGACTGCTGCTCTTGCCCCTTTTCCTGTGTTAAAAGACTAAAAGGAAATTGGTCATGGCAGCATCCTCCCCACAGTCACACACTTTCATTTAACATGACTCGATACAGCTCTAAAAACACTACTTTCTCCTAAGAAACTGAACTGATACTGGATCAGTGCTAACAATGAACTGTCACAAAGTCTTGCACTACAAAATGGGGGAAGGCAGTACTGTTTTTAACATCCTGATTAAGTATAAATTTGCTCTGCCATGCAGAATTTTAAATAGAGGTCCCAGTGTGGAATTTGCTGCTGGAATATGGGGGGTAGTGTAACTGTAACACTCCTACCTCCACATGCAAAAATAGATGGGTCCTTGTCTTGGTTTGAGACAATTTAAAGGAGAACACTCCAGAACGAGTTGTCTCTCTTTACAGGTTCAACTAATCCCTTTCCACTAGTAAGGAACGAACTGGAGTAGATAGAAGTGAAAAAATAACAGTTTCCTAACAAGTGCACCAGCAACAGGAAAAAAATAACAGTAAAAAACTGCTAGATACAAAATTGCAATAACATTATGGGTCACCCCAGGACAGTCCTGCTGTCTGTACAGATAGCAGTGTAACCTGCAATCTGCAAGTGTTTCCAGTGCTCAGCAGGAGTGCCCCAAAAAAAGCCTCACCAGGAGCGCCCCAAACCGGACACAATTCTTGAAGAAATTTACTGGAAATCATCTAGATGACAGAGTAAGGCTTGGAAAAAACAGTATGTTTTGTCATAATGGGCTTTTAGAGGGTACTTTAGGAGAGACTTTAGGAATAGGAAAGGATTACCTGATCTGCATAACTGGAGACTTGAACTCCAGTAAGAAAAATGTATATTTGAGAAGATAGCAGCAGTAAGGACAAGGAACCCCTGGATCACATTCCAGGTCTGCCCAGCCATTTCTTTCAGGTACAGTGATGGTCTTGTGTAGTAATTGGTAACTGCAGTGAAGTGTTAGGTGAGGCTGAGTTCTCAGCATCCTTTCAGGCCTGTTTTCTTGTTCCAGAGTTATCCACTTTGGCAGAGTTGTGGGCTACGTTGGTCTTTTCATAAAGACTACTAGTAGTACTTTTGGATGTGTTTGCATCAGTGCTGCCTTTAAGTGACATTCTTAACTGTTGCTGTAATTTGTTAAATTGCTTCTTCTTCTTTTCTGGAATTCAGATCAAGGATTTCCTGAGCTATATCTGTCCTGTGAACGTGTATCCCAATGTACTGCCAGTGGGTGGGACAGAGGACAAAGTTATGGAAATGTAAGTGGCAAGTGGCTGCTGGAGGCAGGTGATCCAAACCTTTGATTGGTGATTGTTCCTGTAAGGACAATTCCTCACCTGAATCCCAGTCTCTCAGGAGGACCACTGCTTTTTGCTTTATTTGTCTGTTAATTCACTTTTTTTTTCCTATATTCAGTCCCACAGAGGGGCTTTCTGAAGCACATGAGTATGTTGAGCTGAGTCTCAGAGTTTGTATTCTACTTCTATCTGTGTGTAGAGGCTTTTCTGTTGGTACACTCTGTTTGGGAGGAAGCTGAATACAGATTCATCTCACTGTATTCTGTGACCCATTTCTATTTGTCATTGCTACTTCTCAGAAGTTTCTTTTAAAAGGTGGGGACTTGAACTCCTCCCCTGCACAGCATCAGAGAGGCCAGTTCTCCTGTGCTGCTGTAGATGTTGGCAGCTTAAAAAGCACCCTCAGGGAGCAGGAGAGCTGTGGTGTCTCAGTCTGAGCAGAACAAAGATTCCTATTCCTTTCTCCTTTCCTCTTTAGTAAGAAAGGAGAATTCCACTTAATAATCACTGAATAAAACTGTAGTTAGATTTTGAACCCTGTCAGTTTGTCTTCTTTGAGGAAGGAACTACGAGATAGTTTCCAAAAAATGTACATGTTTTAAGGTAAATATATTGAAAGGAAAGATTTCTACCTTTCAGCTGCTGAAGCTCACCAATGAGTCAAGGACTTTGCCCTAGGTATTGCTGCCTTTGCCTTAACATTTTTGCTGCAGTGCCTATGAAGGGCATGGAGCAATGTACTTAAAAAAAGTTAAAGGATTTACTTTTGCTCCTGAAAGCATCTGCTGAGTTCTAAATATTAACTGCTTTTCTCATTCCCTTCAGATTAAAGCCATTATGCAGGTCATACAGGAGAGTCATGGAACCCAGGTACAAGCCCTTAGGAACACTGAAGAGAGCCCACAAGAGAGAATTATCTGATACAGGTAAAGGTGCTGCTGCTGCTACTGCACCTTAAATGGAAGTCTGAGACTAAGCACAGGTGCCAAAAGCTTTGATGTTCACCACAGTCTGTCTGTGTGTTCAAAGCAACAGCTGGAAAGGAAAAATAGAAATTATGTGAACTTAGGTATTAGGAGGATGAGAGAGCACTAACTGTGTGAAAACACACTCGTTTGCAGTCTTAAAATGTACTTAATGCTCAACAGCCCTGTAAGTTTTTGGATGGAGTTTGTTCCCTCAGTCCCAGACCAGCCCTAGGGAAGCTTGTTCTGACTGTCTCTGTGAGGCACTGTGCTAGACAAAGCAAGGCAAACACTGTCAGTATCATCCTGCAAAATCTCCAGCTGGGTTAAAGAATATTTTCCTCAATTTATACTAAATGAATTTTTATTAAAACTTTGCTCTCAATAAGAATTTAGCAGAGATGTGAACTTTTCTTAGTGATTTTCTGTTTGTTTCTTTTCAGATGAAGATGATCTCTTTGATTCAGAATTAATTTCTACAAGGCCTAAGATTCCAAAACAGCAGAGAGGAGAGTGCAGGCCCTCCAGCACAGGACAGGCTGAAAATTCTGAAGGAAACATTAATGAGAGCACAGAAAGTTACAAAGGGACCCCAGCTTACACCTCCCTCAAGGTAGACTTTGTGGACTGTGAGGAATCAAATGATGATGATGATGATGATGAAGATGATGAAGAAGAACCTGAAAAAAATACAATGCAGTTTCTTCCCCATAAGCCAGATGCCATTTCCACAGTCAATTTCAATGGAGTAACTAGTGACCAGCAGGAGTCTAATGCCAATGTCCCTTGCTGGGATGAATTTTTTACAGGTAATAAACTAGAGGAAAGCTCTGAAAATGAGGACAACCTCCCATCTTCAGCAGATGCTGGCGGGTCCCAGTCACTCTTCAGTGATTCAGATGGAGTAAGTGACTCAACACACATCTCCTCCCAAAATTCTTCTCAGTCAACACACATATCAGAGCAGGGGAGCCAGGGCTGGGATAGCCAAATGGACACAGTGCTCATTACCTCCCAGGAGAGAAGTGCCCTGGACCTCAGCACAGGTGGGAGCAGAGCAGTGGTTCCTGTGCTGCAGGAGAGTCCCAGGGACACTCAGCTGGACAGCAGCAGGGGGAAGCCACCAGGTCAGGACAGACCTTGTGCCCATGATGGTGCCTGTGGCTTGAAAAGCAAAGGCTGTGAGAAAGCTGCAGAAGATGGCACTGCCCACGTTCAGGCTGTGCTGGCAGAAATAAGTGACAGCTCCAGGACTCCTGATCTGGAGCTGAGGAGGGACTCCCAGAGCTCCTCTGACTTTGAAATTCCCTTGACTCCTGGTGCTGAAGCGCCTCAGCCAGATAAACTGCACCATTTATACAAGAAGCTTGCAGCAGGTGAAAACATAATCAGTGAGAAAAAAGTCTCCTGAGAGCAGGTATAACTGATTACATTGTGGTAATACCCAGCATGTCTATGAGTACCTGAATTATTTTTCTCTTTCCTGCTGGTTACTGTATGCAGCTAGGCTGAGTCATGCTTTATTCAGAAGTATCTTACTGTCAGAACCAGGAATTTGCAGCCTGTGTACCTTTATTGTTCCTTCCATGAAATACTGAAAAGGAAGTATTCAGAAAGTATTCCCAGGAGGGACAGTAAAAGCCTTCTACCTCCCAAGGTTCAATTCTCCAAGACTGTAAGTAGACAAAAAATGGAGCAGACAAAACTAAGGGTAGGACACTAAATGAAATTTAGTGTTTATCATGAGCTCTAAGAGTTTGCCATTGTAATGTGATCTCAGGTTTTAATAAAATAGCACACTGTTAACTGTGGGGAGGAAGACCTAAGAATGACCATGCAAACAAGGCAGTTGTAATTTGGCTTTAATCCCTATTACCATTGTTTATCATTATTATAACAATTTAATCAGTACTCCCTACAGTTATTTTTAAAAATAACTGCAGAACAGATTAGAGAATTACTGATGTTGTGAGGGGATTTTAATTTGTTTTAAATCAAGTTGTTAATTTCAAAAAGTCTCTCTTGACACTGAGCTTTAACTCCTGAGTTAGGTACTGCAGACTGCTGTCTATGCTTCACCTCCAACTCATTGCAAACCACTTGTAGTCACTTCCTCTGTGTTCTGGTTTGCTCTGAATTGTCCTTCAGAAAAACTTAAAATCCTGTGGTTCCCAAGTTACCAGCCCTGTCCTGCTCTGGCAGATAACTCAGCCACAGAAGGTAACCTGGTATCCCAGACAGGCTCTTGTACTACAAAACTTCACCTCCTCTGCAGCACTCTGTAGACTTCATTGCTTCAAATCAAGACAACATATTCTCCATGCACATGTGCCATCATGGCTCTCAACCAAAATTCTTAGCTTCTAACACAGAAAAACCTGTAATTCAGGTGTTTCCTAAACTGGAGTGCCTACAAAATATCCAAACCACAGAAGTCATCTAAAAATCCCTGAGGTCTTCCATCCATGGTCTTAAGTCCCAAAGAATTAAACATATTTTAGCACAACATCCCTCTCTTCTGAGTGTGCCTTCAGCTGTTGTGCCATGCTTAGCACATGTGAATGTTAAACCAACCAGCATTCTGCCAAAGGGAACAGAGGCAGGAGGGACAAAGCACTGCCATAATCTATGTATGATTCTAAGGATATTAAAGATCCATGTACTTCTCCACTGTTACCTTTCCTGCTGTTTGTGGCATTCATTAACCTAAATTCCAAATGTGATCCACCAACTTTGGGGGTTTTTTAGCAAGCCTGAGTGAGTGGAACTGCTGTTGGAACTACCTCTGTGAATAAAGTCAGACAAAACAGAACCTCTTCTGTTGGCTCATTTCATATCTGAAAACTGTGCATGTAAGTTCAGGGCTGCCTTTAACAGGATGCTCAAATATACAGGAATCCAGTCTGTTCAGGCAAGTGTTAATTTATACCAGTTCTCACCAGTCCTAAACTGAAAACACACCACTTCCTCATGGTCCCTCTGCTGGAATCCTTACAGTCCTAGAAAATTTGGGTACAAGCCAGGAATTAAGAGGTTGCAGTCTTAAAGTAAATTCTAGTGCTACAACTCATTTTGACCGGCTAATTTATTTTTTAAAAATGACAACAACAAGAGAAAAACTAAATTTAATTTATTTTATCAAAAACTATAGGAAGACAGCAATACTAGAGATGACACAGTATGAAAAGAAAATGTTCCTGAGCTTACAAACTGCATATTCTAATACAGTTCCTAAAACATACATTAAAAATAACCAAAAGATTGACTTAACTTGGAGATTAAATAAATAGACAATAGCTCTTCTTACAGGTGATCTTGCAGCTTTAGTTTTGCTACAAAAAATAGAACCAACAAAAAAAGAACAGCTGAAGGGCAGGCCACAGGTTACCAGCCCCCAAGAAGTGCATACACAGGGCTGAATTGGTGACCATGATGATGCCAACAGACCGCAAAGCAAAACAAAGGCAGAAGCTGGGCTGGTTTAGCTTCCCTAAGAAATTGAAAACGGCTATTTCTCCATTTCCAGTTTGGCAATTTTCTGCCAAACTCATAAAAACAGTAAAAGGCATTTAAAAAGTGACACAGTGTCCCATTAAGCTAATTCACTGACTGCAATCCAAATACACTGTGAATATGTAAATATAAAATACTGTTCGAGGCTCTTATGTTGGAAACTGGATCCATGGGTTTCCTTCAAATAAATACAAAATACTGCTACCTCCCAGAACATAAATTAACAGTTCTTTATTTATGGCAGAAGATAACACACATATCCTTAACAAAGAGCAGCGTTATTCCAGTGCTGGTGATAACATTCTCTGCCTCTGGAAAAGGCAGACACCACACTCCAGTACAACTGCCACAACTGTTACCTTCTAAAATGCAGCTACTTGCAATATTTAAATCAAACTGAGCATGGGGACAGACAGAGCCTGGGGCCTGCCCCGTGCCCGCGGCACAGGCGGGGCTGGAGTAAGGAATCCATCTCTTGCCGCAGCCGCTCCGTCCTGCAGGGACAGCGCAGGCTGCAGACTGCGGCGGATTAAGGAGCTGGAGACTGCAGATTCCATCCACGTGGAATGCACTGCTCATTTGAGCTACATGCAAGAGAAAGCACTAATGACTCCAAACGATGCAAGATCATCTAGAGTTTGCTGACATTAAAGCTCCACATTCCACTTAAAACTTTAAATTAAAAGAAAAATTCATTAGAGATATGGCATGATAAAAACTGATGAGGTTCAGCATTTATCAACTGTGGATACAGGTGAGCCTGATCACATCAAATACTTTTAAATCTAAGCAAACTTCCTCCTATTCATTAAGCAATATAAAGTCTCTATTTCAACGTGTAAATCTGTATTGTAGATTACAAAACTCACACAGCATTTCCAGCAGCCCATGCTCTCCACCAAAAGTGTAAAACTGATTTTGGCTAGTAGCATGTAAAATGTCATTTGCTACCAAAGAGCCAGATCTTCAGTACAAATGCAACTGTGCTTCTTAAGAAACAACCTTGAAATGCTCTTTTTGAAGTGCTAATAATCAACATAGACTTTAAGGCATTTTCTAACAAATCAAGTAAAGAGTTACAAGCTAGGTACTTGACTTCATTCACCTGAGCCAACAGCTGTGCACCTTATAAAGGTAACTAGCTGACTTATGATACATAGCCAGCATCCAGCTATGGAGCATCCATTTATGGAGCAACATTATTCTGCCTGACCCTGTCAACATTTACATGACTGGTAAGCAATATGCAAGTTTTACAAGCTCTGAGTCCATGAGAAAATAGCATGTGGATCATCCCTAGAGCATGGACCTTGGCTGTAACTCCACTCATCACCCACCTCAACTGCTCTTCAGTGGTTCTGAAGCCAAGCAAAACTTAGCATACGTTATGAATAGATTGAGACAACTTTAAGATGATCAGGAAAAAAAAAAGATGACTCAAGCAGCTGAAGAACTGCACATTTCTCAGCCTTTTCATTCAAGAACATCTTACAAATGTCTACAGCAAATGGGTATACTCACCCCTAGTCTAACTTCACTGAAGTTAACATTTTGCAACCAGAAAATACAGGCCTAGTATCTTAGAAGTCTGTCACTAGGTAAAAAAGACACAGTATGTAAAAATTTAACCAAAACCAGTTGTGAATATACATCAATCCCAGGGCTCTTTTGCACCTAACAAATAACAGAGCATATCTCCACAATGCACTGGCTTTGTTAGACAATGGGCTGTTCTCCTTAACCTTTTGCTATCTATTTCCCAACTGTAGCCAGCAATTTGTTTCAGCCACGACTGCCAAATTTCTGTAATGAAAACAAACAGCAAATGTTACTTCTCACAATTCCATATTTACAAATGCTCTGTGGAACTGCAGTCCTCCTATAGAATCCTAACTAAAAATCAGAGCATGACAACTGAAAACATTCTACACAATATTAGCTAAGAAGTTCAAGTTTTACACTTGGGATCTGTTAATACCAATTACAGAATCACATAATCAATTAGGCTAGAAAAGGCTTTTGAGATCATCGAGTCCAACCTATGACCAAACACTGTCTTGTCAGCCAGACCATGGCACTGAGTGCCATGTCCACTCTTTTTTTAAACACCTTCAGGATGCTCCTCTCTGAGCAGCCCATTCCAGTGTCCAATCACCCCTTCTGTGAAGAAATTTTTCCTAATGTCCAGCCTAACCACCCCCCAGCACACTTTGAGACTATGTCTCCTTGTCCTATTGCTGGATGCCTGGGAGGCTGACCCTCACCTGGCTACACCCTCCTGTCAGGGAGTTGTAGAGAGAGATAAGGTCAGCCCTGAGCCTCCTTTTCTCCAGGTACCTGATGGAATGGCTTGGTGAACTCATCTGCCAGCTCCCTCATCACCCTAGGATGGATCCCATGGACTCATAAGCATCTAAGTGACTCAGCAAGCCTCTAACTCCTTCCTCCTGGATTACAGGGGGACTATTCCACTCCAGCTCAGTCTTAATGTTGAAAAAACTGAGGCAAAGAAGGTGTTAAATACCTCAGCCTAGTCCTCATCTTTGGTGACCATACTCCCTCACCGTGTCCAACAAAGAATGGAGGTTTTCCTTGCCCCTCCTTTTGCTATTAATGTATTTATAAAAACATTTTTTACTATCCTTTAAAGAAGTGGCCAGGTTAAGTTTTAATTGAGCTTTGGCCTCTCTAATTTTCTTTCTGCAATTACTTCCTTTGCATGGAATTCCATGAACATTTTACAATTTGCACTCCTGTGAACCTTTATTTACACGCTGGCTCTCCTTAATCCCTCACTGTGGTGCCATAAATGTTATTGCTAAGATCTTCAAGCTTTTCTTTATATAACAAAAAAGCAAAAGAACTGTCAATTAAGATTTAGAATTCCAATCAAATGCCTCCTGACTTCTCAAGGTATAGAAAACACATAGCTTGAAGCTGAGTCACAGGAGGTTTAGATTGGATATTAGGAAAAGGTTCTTCACCCAGAGGGTGCTTGGGCACTGGAAGAGGCTCCCCAGGGCAGTGGTCACAGCACCAAGCCTGGCAGAGTTCAGTAAGTGTTTGGACAATGCTCTCAGGCACAGGCTGTGACTCTTGGGGATGTCCTGTGCAGGGCCAGGAGCTGAACTTGATAATCCTGGTGGGTCCTTTCCAATCCAGCTTATTCTATGATTCTAGGAATATTGAAATCAAGGTACATTTTAGTTTTCTTTGCATACATTTTACAGCTTCCTAAACAACTGCTCCAGAAAAATGAATATTTAATCCCCATTAGCAGTTCTATATTGGCTTGAAACACTACAATTTCTTTCTTTGGCCAATGCCATTTCAATTACCAACACAATACCTTGTTTTCACCATCCTTATTTAGATTAGATGTAAGAATACTTGAATATATGTGTGAAAGAAGAGTCTTCTTAAAACACACCAAAAAAAGAACAAAATATTTGTGACTTTGGATACCCAAACTCAGTTGAGATAACCTCTGCAACACATGGCTCCACATTTACAGACAGTTCTGATGCTCTTTTTGGATGGGCTAAGACCTTCAGCAGAGTCTGAAGTCAGATCTATTGAACCTGCAACACAGATGAACACAAGTAAGAAAGTTCTAAAAGACAGACCAAGATCATGCCCAGTATTCAAACAGCTTCTAAAGCCCTTCCAACAGCCCAGTTCAAAGAGCTGTGTGTGAAGCTGTACTCAGATTCTACTGACACCCTTGTTACAGCTACTTGTACAACACTTGGCATACACATTGGAATCCAAAACTCAAACTCGATCTTTGTACCCCCCAGGTATCCACATGGATCAGCTGAGAGTGCAGCTGGCCTTCAAGGGCCTTCAATGTCAGTGTCACAAACAGAGAGAAAGAGGAGTTTTAAGATTCAAGATTTGCCAGGGTGGTGTTTTAAGCCCAGATGGCCATGAAATACCACGCACACTCACTCACTTCCACCCCAGCAGAGCAGGGAGGAGAACCAAAAGTGAAACTTGTAGGTTGAGATAAAAACAGTTTAATAATTGGAACAGTAAAATATTGTAATAATTATGATATTCTGATTATGCTGATGCTGATTATTATTAGTAGTAGTAGTAGTAGTAGTAAAAGAAAAAACCAAACATGAGTGATGCACATACAATTGCTTACCTTTGGCTCATTGATGCCCAGAGGCCATCCCTGAACTCTGATCAGCCCCTTCTAGATATCTCCCCAGTTTCTACACTGGCATGACATTCTCTGGCGTGGAATATCTCTTTGACCAGTTCATCTGTCTATGCTTCCTACCAGATTTTTTTTTACATTTTTTTGAGTATCTCCTCACTGGTAAAGCATGAGACACAAAAAAGTTCTTGATTTAAGAAAACATCACTGAATTATCAACACTATTCTCATACTGAGTCTAAAACACAGCACTGTACCAGCTACTGAGAAGAAATTAACTCTATCCCATCTGAAACAGCTGTTCTATAGGAACTACATCCACAACTGAGGCCTACAGGACACCAGAACTCAAAGACAAACCTGTGGTGCCTCATGCTGCTGAGCTGTTACAACTGCATTAGTGTCTATCTTAGTAACTATCACTAGCAGACTACTTAGAAAGCAGTTTACCTGAAATGCTGATTTGAATAAAGGAAAGCTTTATTTAAGGGTAGCCTGACCATTCCTTTGAGCATTCCTGGGACAAAGCTTCAAAATCATTTGCTTCACCAGACAATCCAGCCACAATCCTTGATGTGCTAGGAGCACTGAGGGAGGCAGTGCACTAGAGATGCAGGCAAAAGTTTCTGAATGTGCTCCTCTCTGCACTACACATCATGAGCAATGACTGTTCTGAAAGCCAGAGCTATGTTATAAAAAGCTGTGCCTGAGCTGAAATGCTACTATCATTCAGGCTGCAGTAACACCCACCAGCACCCCAAAACTTCCACAAGAACCATGTTAAAATGTACAGACCTTTCATCTGATAGTCAAAGGTCAGCTCTTCTCCAGCCTTGATGGTGCGGGTAGAGAACAGCGCTATTCGAGGAAGACGCAAGTCGAGGTTATCAATAAACACATTGAAGACTTGAAGATTTGGATCACACTGTAAGCAAAAATTAATGCAGTTTCTGTTTAGAAAAATTAACATTTAATATCACTGAAGTGTTTAAGTAAACCAAGGTCACAGCAAAGAAAGAATGGGTTCTTGTCTCAGTGACAGAAGTCTGCAATTAAGTTACCTTCTAAAATCAACAAATTGAAATAATGTTCCAGGAGAACATTCAAGTCCTTCCAGGAAGGCAACCTTTGCACAATGTGCAGACTACACTAATATGCAACAACCTATTAAAAAATGGCACCTTCAAAGCTGACAACAAAAATGGTGACAAAATAATTAGAGCTACATTCAGAGGCTAGTATGTACCAAGAAAACCCGTAAAAAGAATTAAAGTTGAAAGAAAACTAAAAACAACCTAGTGTTTCAAGCCCCACAAACTCACTGCTCTGTAGTGATGTTTAAGCATTGCTTCCAGGCCAGAGAGAACATCTTCATACTATTCATGAATTTCTACTGTAAACTGCAAACCTGCTTTGCTTCTGAATTCCCTGCCATGGTCTGGGTGCTAGGAGGAGGGTGAAGGTCACTAAGCTGGAACTAGAAACCACTTCCTCATTTTCTCTGGATTAAGTGTCAGAAGTCAGCAGTCCCTGAGACTGTTAAATTCTGAATGCTTTTTTGTTAACAGTGAAATATATCACACATTAAAGAATCAGAATTGAAATTGCAGACATCTAAATTTACACTCCCATTTGCGAAAGTGAAGAGCAACTCTCTGTGTCTAAAACTCTTCTTCATCCTGCTCCCTGGCAAGCCTGCATAAATACAAGTATCATCATCTCACAGACCTGAAGGCATGAATTTTCTGTATTTGTAGAATACTGACTGCAAACCTCACAAAGGTTGGATTAGTAAGAAATAATAATTTTTTAGTTCAGGAATCATTACAAACGCAGCTCAGCTTTCTTGCTTTAGGTACTTCAGTTGAACTTCAACAAAACACTACAAAAACTGCATGTTAAAATTGATTTTTGAGTTCTCTGTCAAGTTTAGATTAGGAGGAAAAATTATATTTCTCTGCTGTAGATACCTAAGAAAGCACAGGAATTTTCTCTTTTTTCCTCTACCAAGTTTGCAGGATGAAATTCAGAGTAACATTCCATCCTGCCCAGCTACAAAATAACACATCAATTCCTGTCATCTCTGACTCCTGGCTACTTTCATGATGGAACTGTCACATGTTAAATATTTCAGGAACTCAGAAAAAACACAACCAAAACAACCCTATTTTGGTTGTCTAGAACCAGTTGATTCAGTGAAAACTCCAGTCCTATAGGATGTCCACTTCAGGCAGCATCTCTCCCCCAGATTTTTGTAGGCAGTCTCAATCCAAGTAAGGCCCAGTATTCTGTTCTATTTATTATATCATCTGATTAACTGGACTGTGCTGGCATGAAGCAAAGTACTCCAGAAAAACTGTGAATATAGTAAGGAAATGTTTACATTAGAAGACATTTCTAGCACAATTAGGATAATTCTCCAAATTGTTAGTATACAAAACAAAGTCTTACACTGTGGTTCACGAAGTGGGACACATTTCCATATCGAGCTGCATCTACTGTAAACTCATCAGAGTCATAGTCCAAATCAAACAAGTATGTATTTCCCTGGTTGTCATAGAACTGGCCTCGCCTCTCTGCTTCCTCACTTGTAATCACCTAAAAAAAAAAAAAAAAAAGGAATAAAGAAACCTGCATCATGCTATTAATGATTACTAAATCAAAACAAAAATCACAATCAAGTTAGAAAAAAAGTTAGAAAAACACTTAGCAAAAAAATACCACAATAAGTTTTTGATGTTGAAATAGCATTCCATCTAATGAATGAAGAATACATAAGAGTACATACAGCTGAACTAATTATTTTTGATTGAGGCTTCTCTGGGTGCAATTTGTCTACAGCTGATGCACAGTACTACCTTGTCTCTGGAAAAAAAAAACCATATCAGCACCCTCTACTAATAATTTTGATGATGACAATACAATCAACTGTTTTTACTGAAGTTTCTATACTTTTTCCATTAGATCCAGAAAGCCTCGTTTACTTCACATAAAACCAAGATTCAACCTTTTCCCTTTGCAAAGATGATCAACAGGTATCAGTCTTTAAAACCCAGCCACATGTACAGCCCAAAATTCATTTCCTCTCTTCCCAGAAGCACCTCTTCCTGCTATTTTTGACTGCAATGAAAGATCCTATTCACTGCAGCTCAGACACATCACTTCACAAAGCTCAATCTATTCAGTCAGGCGAGTGTATCACTGTCAACAGATGAAATAGCTTAAACAACTTCATCTGCAGTCCATCACATTAAACACA
This sequence comes from Hypocryptadius cinnamomeus, assembly GCA_013400635.1. Lineage (NCBI taxonomy): Eukaryota > Metazoa > Chordata > Aves > Passeriformes > Zosteropidae > Hypocryptadius > Hypocryptadius cinnamomeus. The sequence continues at coordinate 83,705 of VYZP01072046.1, forward strand.
TTCTGTTGTGCAGATTCAGCACAGAAATCATAATTTTGCAGCAAGAGACATGCAAAATGTGATGGAATTGGACAACAAATCCCTCTAAAATCTGACAGATGAGATTTGAGAACTCAGCAGTAGATATTAAGTAGATTCAGGTGAAACGGTAAAAACACATTCTTTTCTTTAAGCAACAAAATTACATAATCACCTTTCAGTGAATGGAGTGGATGACCTTTTGTATGTTTAAAGGAAATGGATGAACGTGAGAAGAAGCTTTGGGGCAGAAAGCATGGAGGAAATCTACTTAACACCATAAACATTGTACAAAGGGACAGAAGGAAATACTTTGAGTCAACATAGTAGCAAGGCAGATTTGCGGTAGAAATGGAACACAGTGTAACAGAGAGGCTGCCAGGAACTGCTGGTGTGAAGAGCCCTGGAACAGAGCAGAGGCTGAAACACATAAACACAGGGCAATACAAAATCTCAAGAGTAGCTCAAGGTCTGCATTTTATAACACAAAATGAAATGAGCTTTGAAATGAGCTTGAATAAGCAGATAGTCCGTACTATGAATCTTACTCTTGCTGTTAATCAAAAGCAATAAATATGCTTGGAAATACCTTAGAAATGCAGATCAAACACTGAAATACTACCTTAAAAGTGCAGACAACACAGAAAAGGGACTGAAAGTCTGTGCAGGGAGTTTGAAAACAGCTGTGCTTTGGGAATGGCAAAAAACTACAAAAAAAAAGATGACCAGGGAAGAAGGAAGAATATGATTGCCATGAAAGAAATTAAGGACTTACCTTTAGAAATACTATTAGGCCATGTATCTAAAATAATTCTTTAGTGACATATGAAATAAATATTCTCTTTACTTTTGACCTTTTACAAGTGCTCTGGAATGAAGGAATGTTCTAGACAACATAGTTTTGCTGTTGACTTGAATGTCCCTTTATCTCTCTACTCAAAAGCAGACTGATCTATTATATAGTAGAATCACAGAGTATCCTGAGTTGGAAGAGTCCCACCAGGATCACCAAGTCCTGGCCCTGTCCAGGACATCTCCAGGAATCACACCATGTGCCTTAGAGTACTGTCCAAACACTCCATGAACTCTGTCAGGCTTTTTGCCACAATCACCTCCCTGCAGAGCCTGTTCCAGTGTCTGACCACCCTCTGGGTGACAAAGCCAAGAAATATGGAAACTGAAAGAAAGCTCATTAAGACTTTATCTAACATTTCCTTGATTGTACATAATTCACCTCTACAAGATAAATACACACCTACCTCTCCAACATACTCCATCACAAAACTGTTGGTTTTAATTTTCTGGAGGGTTTTTACTCCCCAGCCACGGCCGTTGTTGGTTCTGAAGATGCAGAGGGAATATGGGGTCCCTTTCTGCACAATCCTATTCGGGCAGTCAGGCCCACACCTACAATATGAATTGCACTCATAGATGGGCAAGCCAGGCTGGATTTTCAATTTCTTACGTTTATTGTAAGCCAAAATAAACCCAGCCTCCTTTGGACAGCACTTCTCAGCAGGGCAGTCAGCACATTCACAGCCAGTTGTTATTCCATTGAGCACATTTATTCCTGGAGCAGGTTTATACTCATTGATGTAGTAGAAGTCTAAAGGAGGGCCTTCAAGATCCACGGTGTTTTCTACCAGAATCATTGCTTTGTGATTCTTTTTCCTGTTGAGTTCTTCTTTCCACCTCTGCAGAGCTATTCTTTGTTTAGCCTTCTTTACAACATAATCTGCAATTGCAGGTTTCAAAGTTTTAACATGGTTTCTCAATTTCATTGCTTTGCCTCCTCTCCCTCGAGACAAGTATTCATTCTTGTCTCTAAGAAAGTTCTGAATAAGCAGAGGGCAGTTCAGATGTTTCCGAGGTTCCCAAGTATTTGAAGACTCTGGCCATCCTTTCCATTTCACAAGATAGTATGCTTTGCCCTTGAAATACAGAAACAGATACAGATTTAGCCAGAGCTCATGTTGCTGGAATCCAGCATCACAGAACAACACAGACAAACACAAGAGCTCTGGACTTAAGGATCAGCACACAGGGCAGAAGGCCTTGATGTCTCCATAAAAATTACAAATGGGGAGAAAGAGAAAAATCAGGTTGTCTGCAAATTAACTTATAGCACAACTTTGCATACTGCCCCTTCTCTAGGGGCAAAGAAATCAAAAGGTGGGATGAACTCTGATTGCTAACAGCATACCTGGAGGAGGAAGCTAGTTTGTCAAGGCAGATGGTAAGTTATGCTAACTCGCTGTATGACTCGTATGCACAAGCAGAATGCAGTCATATCACATACAGAACAAAAAAAAATGCAAAATGTAGCAAAAAAAAGTCTAAAACCCACTATTGGTCATATCAACCATCCTCCCAGAACATTAATTAATTTTATAAGTGTAACATTGTATTTACAATGAAGCAGCATACATTTTGCACTCATTTAAAAAGGACAAATAACTGTAACAAGGACAAATCCTGAGACTGAATTTCATAGGAATCCATTTGCAGCACATGGCCCTAATTCTTCATCAAATAGACTAAAAGAATCAAGACAGAAACACACATCATTGTCTGCAAATAAAGGAGAGGCATCATAATTCATACTGAGCTACCACCCTAAAGCATCAGCATCATAAACACAAAGGTGAAACATTTCATATTCTAAATGTCTGTAATTTCAGGAAAATATCTTCCTTCCACATACTGAAAGTAGCAGTTTACACCACTTTCTGTTTACAGTTTAAAATATATTTAATTTGATGCCAGAAAAACCTTTGTCCTCACTGTCTGCTGCTTTATATTACGAGCAAAACTACCTTTGGCTTGCTTCCAAATTTCAGCTGAAAGAGTGATCAAATTGGTCTGTGTTTCTCTTACCTCTTCTACCTTGTAGTCACACAAATATTCCACCTCATAACTCTTTAGACTCCTGTTGGTGATTCCAATGGATTTACATGTGAGATTTTCCTTCCTACATAATTCTTGGAGGGTCTCAAGTGAAGCTAGACATGGCACATACCAGGCTACAATAAGAAAATTGGTAAAGAATCCTATTTAATGTCTCAGCTAAATTGAAATAATTATGCCTCATCCCAGAGTCCCCACATTACCATTTGTGACAGCAGTCCACGAGTCTCCTGTACAACTGCAGCGACTCCAACTCAACCCTTCTCTAACGGGTCAAGTGAAACACGTTAATGATTCCCTCCCTGCACCTTTATTCTGTACAGTACGTACGCGTCTAAAGAGGGCAGAGACTTCCACAGGTGAAAGATACACTAAGCACCAGCAATTTTTGTACAATTACCGCATCGCATAACTGAATTAACGGCAAGCAGGAAACCTCCATTCTTTAACAAGGCCGCCAAATTTCTGTAGTCAAGCGCAACTGAGTACTTGCGATGCAACCATGGTGACTGGACGAAGAGATAGAGACCTACATTCCTCATCCGGAAGGATCGAGTGCCCTGTCAGCCCGGCGGATTTAGGGGGACGAGACACTCCGCAGGGCGCCAGCGCCCGGGAAACACCGGGATCAAGGGGCTGGATGGAGTCCAGAGCGGGAGCCGCCGGCTGCAGGGCCGTGCCCGCCTCCCCCCGGGGCTCCGCGGGGCTCTCCCGGCCCCGGCCCCCGGCGCAGTTCAGGGCTCGGGAGGGGGCGGCGATGCCTTTCCCGCGGCCGCACCGGGATCCAGCGCCTCTCCCCGCGTCCCACCCCAGGTTCCAGATTTACGCCAGGCACCTCCCGCCCTCCTCCCACAGCTCCCCCGGGGCAGCGGGCAGGACCCTCAGGGAAGCGGGCACGACTCCCAGCCCTTCCCTCCCTCCCCGCCCGCCGAGGCTCTGCGGGTAGGGGCGGTGGGAACGCTCCTGACAGAGCCGGGCGACAGGGACCCGTAGCGGCTCCCACCGCCGAAAGCGAGCGGGAGCTTCCCCACCCGTCCTTCCTCCCACCTCCGTCCCGGCCCCCAGCGCCCGGGAGGCAGCAGAGCCCCGGGCGGCCCCGTCCCCAGCCCGCTCCCCCCTCACCTCCTCGCCAGCCCTCCATGTTGGGGGGAGGGGCCGCGCTTGGGCAGCGCCGGCTCCGCCCCCGCCGGAAGGGGGCGGAGCGCAGAGGGCGGCCCGGGCGCGCGCGCGGCTCCGCCCGCCCTCCCCTTTCCCGCCTCTGCCGTGAGGGGCCCCCCGAGGGCCGGACCCGTGAAAGCGGGAACGGGGCGGAGAGCGGCTGAAAGGAAGAGGGACGGATTTAAAACCATTTTGCTTTTGTTCTTACAGAGCTCTGGGACAGGCGAGGGAAGCGCGAGGCAGCTTCTTTCACGGGCCCCTCAGCTGCAGAACTGAAAAGAACCTCGGATAAATGGTCCCGGGAGTTTTTGGGAGGGCGGAAAGTTACACCATCATTACATCTCACTCCTCAGATGAGGTGTTTACTATTAATGTAACTTCGACAGAATCACAGAATCGATTAGTTCAGAAAAGGCCTCTGAGATCATCAAGTCCAACCTATGACCAAACACCACCGTGGCAACCAGACCATGTCCAGGCTTTCATTAAATACCTCAGGGTGTTTAATTAATTAAACACTTCACCACCTCCCTTGGGCAGCCCATTCCAATGTCTAATTACCTTTAATGTGAAGAAAATCCTCCCACTGTCCCACCCAAACCTCCCCCATCACAGCTGAGTCAGCAGCCTCTCATCCTGCCGGGCTTTCTCCCAGGCAACCCCTGAGAGGAAGGCTCCTTTCAGGCAGTAATGGAATACAACCCTCTTCAAACCCAGACTGGTATCCCTTCCTCTGTGTTCTCTAGTTCTTGAGGCTCTTCTGTGGCACTTTCAGTGTTTTACAAGGTTGTAAGCACTGAACTGTTATCCCTTAACTGCAGTTTAGGCTGATACCCTTATATTCCATAACCACACTTGCCTGCTCCATCTCGTTATTGAAAAAACCTGCCAGCTTATACCCACACAAATGTATGATAGTACAGATTTAAAACAGTACCACACATAATGGAGATTGCCAGGATCTGCATAAAAAATGTATTTTTTAATAACATATAAATAAGCATACTTAACTTTTACATTTCTCAGGTAATATGACAGAACCATTTTACAGAAAAAAAACTCTTAAAAAATTCACCTGCTCAAGAGGCCAGCGCAAATGGGCTCCACCTTCACGGTTTTGGGCAATATCAATCACACAGGATTCCAGTATAATTACCAGAGAGTGGATTTTCACTGGTTCAAAGCTATACTACTGAAGCCACAGATGCACTGGCTGAATGGGTACAAGACCTGATTAGTCAAGAAAAATCTTCAAACTATGTAATATGCTTGTTGCTGAACCACAGGCATTTGTGCTTTGCATTTTGTAAACCGAGTGCTAATAATTCAACAATCTGCTGTTCACATGTCTTGACTAACGTTTTGCACCACACTCCAAACAGACTTAGTGGCAAAATAACTTGGTGGCATTTTACTTTAGTTTATTACAGTCCTCTAAGAATCACGAGAGACATCAGAGAGTCACTGTTTTGGCAGAAAAGCCAGTAAGAGACAAAAATCAAGTTAGAAAAATGTTGCCTTCCAAAATGGCCTATGATGCCACTTCAACAGTGATGATTTCACACTTTCCAGTATCTTGATCTGTGCAGGTGACGTGCAAGGACCCATCCCTAAATAAAAGAGAGAGTTATGTTTAGGATTATCTCAACACAACACTTATTATGTTACTGCATCTGCCAGAGAGGATAAACAACAGTCTTCACACAGATGAAAGGATGATAGATCAGCATCAAAATATCCAGGGATAAACATGCTTCAACACAGATGAAACTGGTTTATGAAATTAAGTTTAATTTAGTCATTGTTTCTATATCCACTTCTTCTTGCCCTTAAAGCATCCATCTTCTCTACATATATTGAAATTAATCAAAGAACACATTTATATATTGCAATTGAATTTACTTTGTACAGGTTTGTAAGTAGAATATGTGGTAGTATTATTCAAAATATTCCTTGTGAGAACTGAGTAACAGCAGTGGATTGATAAACATGTCTTGTCATAGCATGAGAACTTGACTTTTGAAGTGTAAGTAGTCTTTAAATTCCAAGGATCTCCTTCAACAAGTAAAATCTTAACGGTCAAAATCCAAGACTTTAGAAACAATATTGAGCCCTACTTCAGTTAGGCATACAACCACACAAAATAAATTTAGGTTCAAATAGATGTTCTCTACTAAGCTTCCTCTCCCTTTTACACTTAAATATTCCTTAAACCTCCTTCCAAATAATGATGTTTTTCTGCATGACAGAGTTGCATCTATAATCCCCAAAATGTTCTCCTTGTCAGTGCTCAGTATAAATCTCTGTATGACAAACCAGGCATCTAGCTGAGGTCTGTTAACAGGCATTAATACACCTGATAGCTAACATAAGAAAATGAAGTATTTTGAAACTTAAATAGCAAGTAGAAATTTCCTGTGGCACCGTTTCTCTGTTTAACAACCCTGCCTCTGAAAGGACAGAGCCACTGTAAATTCTACAATCCTTCATAACTAAAAAAGACAAAACCTCCTCCAGTTCTTCCCAAGAGTGTGGGCATTCAGCAAAGCTACCCAACCCACTTCCAGAGGAAATGTAAGATCCTGACTGCTCTCATGCATGGTCAAACTGATCAACAGTTCAGAATTTGCTAAAAATAATCTACACAATTGTATTACGCTTTGTTTCTTTAAGAATCAAACAATGACAGCCCAAAGATACTGCAGAAAACCCACATTTCTATAGAATTTACCCCTGCTAGGACTGTACAGCCAAAGAAATGCTGAAATGTCTCAAAAAAAAAATTTAAATACTCTGTAACAGGAGCAAAGGCTGTCAGAAGTGTGACATAGCAGGATAAACAGCAGAACAAGTGTTTTGGGTACCTTTTCATTGTGAGAACTGTTAGTATATCATGTAGGCCATCCTCCTTTTTATCTAAATCCTGGAGTACAATCTATTAAAAAAAAAAGAAAGTTTGATTATAGTAGGTTCTTCAAGTTCTTGTGCAGCAGTTCAAGGGAAGTGACACAACAGCTAAGATGTGAAAATTCATGCATTTTAGCTATTTGCACTATTGTTTTTGTGTTTTGGTTCAGGATCTATCCCTGAGGTAGCTGAAGTACCTACCATTCCCACAGTGTCCTTCAGAATCAGTACTGTAATTTTTAGGTAACATCCCTTCCCCTTTAAAGAAATTTGGGCAGAATTAAGGTGGAATAACAATCTTCTTAAATATTCCATCAATTTCAGACACATCTGCCCCTTCCCTGATGCTTTCCAAGCAAAGCACATCATAACTGTTTCAAAAAAGCTGTTCTCTCTGTAGGTTGATTCTAAACAACTTTAAACCCTCACTTGATAAAATAATTTCATCTTGCCACTGTGATAAATCAAATTCAATATTTAATAACAAGATCCTGTCCAATCTAGGAAGATCAAAAAGTAATCAACACATTAGCTATACCATTTCCTTCATCCATTTTGTTTTTAAAATGTTCAAGGATCTGTGTGTGACTGGAATAACTGGTAAAGATCTCTCATCCCAGGTGATCTTATTACAGTAGTGCCACGTGCCAAATCCTGTCAGCCATTTAGGAATTCAAAAGGGAAACTTCAGTACTTTACAAAGTAGTTCAGTATTTTGCATGTTCAAAAGAATAATTAAAAGACCAATACCAAAGAGATGCATGTCACTGTAATTTGCATGTAACAAGTTTTGGTATTGGTGGAATTGGTTTCCATTTTTTCCCCAGGTGGCTGCTGCTGAAAGTACACAGGAGTGTGCACACACTCACCTGTGCAAATTTCTCTTCTTCATTCATGGGACTCTTCCCCAGTGACTCGTACAGCTCAAGGCACACAGAGGAAATGTTTCCAGGAGCATGCAGGGTGTGCTGCCTTCGAGCTGGCAGTGGTGTCCCTGATGGAAACAGCACTGTGAATCTGTCAGCCCCTGACTCGTCTACTCCCTTAAAAAAGAAAAAAAAGGAATATAGTTCATGTTTTTCCTTAAGTGCTTCATTGAGCTGGAAGTGTTACAACAATGCTCCACAAGAAAAGAAGTCCAAGCTTCATTCCCTCTGTCACATTTACCATCCCAGCAAGTAAAAACTCTGACATTCCTACAAATGAGAAGTCCAGCTATTACAAAATAGACTGTATCTTTCCTATCTCCGCTTAAAATCAGTTTTTCCTGTCAATTTTTTTGTCAATAAAATCTGCTGATCTATAGCAAATCTGTAGAAGTAATAATAAACCAATGCTGTTTCTCTAACATCAATCACACATAATCAGTGCTATATATTCACTGCAGCAGTAAAATTTTCTAATATTCTAATTTTAGCCTTACCTTAAGAAGAATATCTTTGGCAGAACACTCAATGAGTGCATCTTCTTCTAACAAGGTATTCTCTTTCCCTAGCAGAATTCCTGCCTCTATGGCTGCTCCAATGGGAATAACTTCATCTGGAGGAATTGAATTCAGTAATTCCACAGTTGGGAAAATGTCTTTGATCAGCTGCTGTAGCTTTGGGATTCGAGCAGATCCACCACAAAGAACTACCTGGAAAACACATCACAATGATTTCAAGTCTTTAGTTTGTGAAATAAAACAGACAGGTCACACCCTGCTGTGCAAAAATGCAAACTGCTTTGGGATATTTTATCATCTCCAGTTGTTGAATTAAAAATTGATGCAATCTTTGGTTTACTTGATACTTTTGCTTCTGAAATTAAAGGAAATATGATGTCTTTGAGAAGTTTCTCTTACAGCAAGAATCACCTAAATAAAGTAATACCTTGAAAATTGAGAAATTCATCATAAAAAGAACATCAGGTTCAAAGGGACTTCCAGTGGTGACCTAGTCCAACCTCCTGGCCAGACCAGGCACAGTTACAACAGGCTGCTTAGGACCTTTCTTTCCTCCACAGATACTGTATTCCACGGGCTCTGTAGGCCCTTAATTCAGCATCTGATTTCCCTCATACTACACATTCCTTTCCTGGAATCTAAAATTTCCCCATGCTGTAACTGGTGCTGCATGCCACTCACCCTTCTATCATGCACCTTTAGGAAGGAGCAAGTCAGGTTTTAACCATAAATCCAAGTCTTATTACAGAGACTTTGTTGAAACCAGCCAGATCTGGAAACGAAGCTAACTCCCACTTTCCCTCATGTAAAACATAAACCTAATTTACAACTATGAAGTTATTTATTTTTACATTTGAAGTGTTCCACTGCTCTCCATCCAAAGCATTAAAGCCTGAAAGGCCACCTAAAACCCACTGCAACCAGAAAACAAAAGCCATTCTTTGAACAGTGGCCTGGGAGACTTCATTATCCATCAGAAAAACTGAGATGTGACATGACAAACACTAATTAAAAGTCTGAAACAGCATCAAGTGTCATTGAAAGCACCAGGCAGCTTCAGCTGCAGACCTGATGAACCAATGCTGTCAGCAATGAATGCAGCACCATTTGCCAAGCACAGGTACAAAGGGGGTGAGATGAATTTCCTCTCTTACACCAAGGCAAAAGAGGCATGAATTAAACTACTAATGTCTGCTGCCTTGCTCACATCTTTGGGATTAAAGCACTCTCTGGCACCTCCTGTAGTTTTTAAGCCAGCAAGGAGGAGCACAAGCACCAAGTGAACACTTAGTGATCTGTTCAGCTTTAAGTCAAAACTTCACTTTTCTTCACAAGTGGCAGCAAACCCTGTCCAAAGTTCAATGAAGGCAGAACAAAGCCCACAGACTGACTTTAAGGAAGGTACGGCTCAGCTTGAATTTGGGCAGTTACACAAACACACCAAATGGAGACAAATCCTCCCCACCTACCCAATATGCAGCAGTAAAAACACACAACTGAATGTGACTCTACCCTATACTTAACTTCAAATACCTGAAATGAAAACAAATATAGCAGTTCTAAAGATCCTGAATCTACAGACTTTGTTGGATCCCAGTCAAAACTGCTTAAATATATAATGAAATAATCTCAGTCTGCAAGGAAAACAGGCCCCATAAGCATTGTTCTTGTGGAAGTGTCCTACAGATACATGACTTCTATTATTACCTTATTAATATCATCTGCTGTAAATCCAACTTGCTGCAAGAGCTTTTTAATTGCTTCTACACATTTACTAAAAAGTGAAGAACAGATAAGTTCAAACCTGGCCCTAAAAGAGAAAAATAAAACATTCAAAAAGGATCATGTCATCCATTAGAGACAAGTACCTGAAATGGAAGAACAATAATTTTTAGAATATACTTTAGTTCTCCAGCTGGTACTAAGGGATTAAAAAAAAAAAATCTTTTCCCATTATTAATCTTCAAGCAATTTTGTTGTTGTGGAAGTATCTATGCCATTAGTTCTATCAACAACACCTACATGAATGCACATTCATTCTTCAGTGTACTCTAGAGGAAAAAAACCAGTATTGTTGTCTTGACAACACCAGTATTGCTGTCTTGACTCATGCCAAAAAAATAAAGAAAAATTCTGGAACTGCTTCATGATCTTTAAAATGAAAACAAGGACTCAATTTTTAGAGGCAAATCAAGTTGTGTCCTGATTTTCACACAGGGAGTAGATTAAGCAAATTAAAAACCAAACTTGTGCTTGCTTTTGTCTCTTTCAAGCCTGCAAAGGAAGTTCTACTCTGCATGAATAAAACAAATCCAAGTCTGCAACACTGATCCATAGGATTGGCATCCTGATCCAAATGGACCTGACCCCATTTATACAGTATTGCTTCTCACACTTTCTTACAAGTGCTTCTCACACTTGCCTTATTTGAGCAGCTCTAACTGCTGGAGTTCTGGAATGGAAAAGTCTTTTTCATTTTGCTAAAGCTGCTGCTGCCTAGAAGAGCAATCAAAGTGAACTACAAATCTCAGTAAGAGATCATCCCAAGGGAAAAGAGACTGAGTAGGACACAGCAGTAGGAACAAAAAGACAGAAAATGTCTTTCTACTCCAGCTCTCACCGAGAAACAACACCAAGACTTCAGGACTCTTACCATTCTGGATCTCACTTAAGTGAAGAGTCCACAAGCTGTCTTTTCTTTAAGGAAAGTACAACAAAAACAGTAAGGGGAAGGAAACAGCCACATTGATTCACAACAGTATCTACTCCCTTCCAATCAACAACCAGACTCTGAATATGGGGTCTCCTTGTGCCTTTTTTGCACTTCATTTTCTAACCATCAGGGAAACACTGTTACTGTGACTGCCCTGACCACTACAGATTGCAGTATAACAGAACCATCAACATGAAACAGCAGGTTTGCCTTCAATCTTATTTCCTTCTCTAAAATCAACACCATCAGAAATCAAAGCTTACTGAACGAACATCCACAATACCACCTAGAGAGACTTCAGTAGCTTCAAGATTTGCCTTACCTGGACACATTGCAATCAAAATCCAATCCATCATACAATGAATCTACAAAACAGTTTGCACTTCCCAGGGTTGATAAAGAGTGTTTTGCAATATCAGCACTGTTCATTAGCTTCATCATGGCTCTGGGATTTCCTCTAATATCATGTTTACAAGACCTGTATTTAAAAAAAAAAAGATGATACCAGTTTAAAGAGACAGGAATTTGACTGGTAACTCTTTCTGAAAGGAAGAGCAGGTTAGAGCTCTTGCACTTTTTTTTTTTGTAAACATTTTAGTATTAACTACAACGCCACTACTGAATGTTTGCACACATCTTGACACAAGAGAGTCCACAGCTGAGCCCTTATAGTTTAACACCAACTTAAGGCAACATCCACCCAAACTCAGGCACTTCCCAGTCTTCCTCCTCCCAGGCATTCCCCTGACTTCCTCCTGTTTGGGGCAGTCAGCCCTAAACAACTGACTGCTCCTTCAGCATCATCTTTACTTGAACCATTTCACTTACAGAGATTCTGCTAGATTTTTTTTTTTTTAAGCAAGTACCACGTAATGAAGATCCTGTCCTAACAGCAACATGCTTGGAATTCAAATCTTACCTCTGAAATTCAGAAGCTAAGTGTTGTGCTAGAGCTTCTGTGAAGCAAACTCCACCAATGGTGTCATCTGTGTTTGTAGCGAGTACACGATATATTCCACTGTTTACTTCTATGACTGTGATAGAAAGTGATGTTCCACCCAGTTTATAAACCAGCACGTTGCTGCCACATAAAAAAAATGTTAAAAGTAGCATTAATTTTGACACATTGTCAAAAGACTACCACCATGTATTGAAGGTTTTAATCACACTAGAAGTATACGAGTGGTAAAGAAACACCACACAAGAACAAAATGTTCAAACTGACAGCAGTCTTTAGTATTTCGAAAGTGAATTATCTATATATTCATAAAGACAACCAGGTGCACCTACTGAACCCAGGAGCTCTGCTTTAGTTCTTCCAACCCCTGTAAAATGATTCCATTTCCCAAAATTAAAACAAGCTATGCCAAATTATGTTCAAAAAGGAATGCATTTTTCTTCAAGCCAATCAGCTTATTAAACAGATAGTTGGAAACTGGGGACAAATCTTTAAAGACAATTCTCAAAATACAAAGACCAAAGCAAAAGGATTTAATACACTACAAAGATACAACTTCTAAATGCTTACTGTCTTGATGGAGAGAAAAAAGCAAAACAAGCCTCATGCTAAGGCAACATGGCATTCCCTCACTTAAGATTTCTCAGGATTTAAGTACAGCAGTTTAAAAAGAAGTAAAATATTAGGATTTTACCTTTTCCCAGTGGGTGAATCTTGGCCAATTCCATAAGCAAGGAGAGCTGCAGATGGTTCATGAATTAATCTCATAACATTGAAGCCAGCAGCTGCAGCTGCTTCCCTGCAATGAGCCATAACAGCATTTCATTTTACTTTAATGATCTCACTGTAGTCACACACTACTAAGATTTCACCTGAACTACACATGCCACCTAATCAGACCTTGTTTAGAGCATGGTATTAACAAAACTGAGTGACTGGAAAAGTACCAAGGAGGTCAGCTGCTACTGTGTTCTCCCAAGAATTGGATCTGCTGCGTACACACAGTCAAAGAAAACACTGGTCTATCAGACTACATAGCCCATAAAAACTGCAAAATACCCCACAACTACACCCCACCCTAAATCTAACTTGGTAACTTATCTTCAGGTGTGGTATTAAAACTCCTTGATACATTATTTCAACAGGTAACAAAATTAATTTACCATGCCAAAACAGACCTCAAAAGGCCATGTGGCACCACTCTGGGGAGTATGAAGGGCAGAGAGGGGAAATTATGGAGGAGAGTGAGAGACTATTTGCATTTCAAAGGGGTCACTGAAGATCCCGATCTGAAATGAGGCTCTGTCCTTGATGAAATTGAAATTTCCTCTCACTTTAGTGATTCAGAATTTCCTTTTGTTCACATCAGCAAATTCCCATTAAAAGTTTCTCCACTCATGATTAAATCTCTTGCTTTCATATTTTCCCAGTTTAAATAACATCCCAATGTCTTGACTGATGGTCACAAGTCTAGCAGCAGAATTCCCACTGCTGATCTTCCAGTCTATCTGCTTTAGGCACATAAAATAACAGAAAAACCACAATGCTCTTACCCAAGGGCATTTTTCTGATTCTCTCCAAAATCAAATGGTACAGTGACAACAACATCATTCACATCTGAACCCAATGCAGACTGGGCAGTCTCTGTTTAGAAACACAGGAAGAGCATGGTGAGTAAAAGCAAGAAAGAAAAAATATATGACATCTTAAAAATAAAAGGACAGCTTAAAATGCTAAAACATGCCAATGAAATTAATTACTATATACCTTTCATTTTACTGAAAATTAGTTTTGCCACATCTTCTGGGTTAATAAGTTTGTTATCTATTTCATACTGAAGTTTCCCATTCTTCTCAATTACCTGTAAGCAACCAACACACCTTTGTCAGACAGTAATTTGGTTAATAACAAAAAGTAATGTTTAATTTAGGCTCTGTTTAAAGTAAAAAGCACTGGACTGTGTAAACACTCTCTGCATTAGTATTCTATTACAAGGGAATAAACATTTTCAACATCTTTATCTAAGAACCATAGCATATGACAGACACAACAGGGACATTTAAGAATTTAAAGAATCAAGACTTTTCCTTTCTATTAAGCTTTCCTGAGTACAAAAGCAATGTTTAGAACAAAAGTATCCTGGTTATATTCTATAAGAAAAACCCCAGCTATTTATAAAATCACACCAATATGAACAGTCAAACCCCAGGGCAAAACTCACTCTTTTGTTATCAACGCATTTTCCAGGATAATTTGTCTCCTGTTTTGCAAAATTTTCTAGCAACAAAGACAGTACTATGCTAATTAAATACTGGGATTAAATCAGCTGGTTAAAGATGTTAATCACAAGGTGCTGTAACTTGAGTATCTTCCACCAGCTCTAAGAAAAACCACAATGCTACTATCTAAATATATTAGGATTCATCTGTTTGGAGGACGGCCTAGAAATAAATAATTTTCTGTTGGAACTAACTATATTATGCTGGCAGACCCCAGAACATGGTTTTGTACTGGATAAAAACGGAAACATTCCACACAGCAGCAAAGGGACATCATATGATGAGAGCTGATCACTACAGAACACGGACATGGTATGGCCCAAACAAAACCAAGGAAAGCATAAAATTATATAAATCATCATACTCACAGAGCATTTGCTTTCTGCAATATATTTCTTTGCCTGAGGGTCACCAGAGCTGTCCATAAATATTCAAAATAACAAAATAAATCATACATTCAAGGTTAATTGCACAAATGCATCTTGCTGATATTCCTTTTAACACCTCCAACACATCAAGCTATACTTGAACCAAAAATTCCTCTTTTCATTCTACAGATACTTTTATAGAGTAGAAGAAAACCCAACAGTTCTGACTGGTGCCATTTTTCATTCTCCTTTCCTAAAACATATGATTGAAAAAATACCTAATAATTATGGAAAAGAAAAACCAAAATCCAGCACATTGTTTTAACCTGCTATCCCCCATGAACATTTATAAAGCTTTTAGTGAAGTTCTGCATCTGAAAAGTGCTGAGAAATACAGAATGGGCAACACTTTGCCAGATCCTGTCAATGAAAGGCCTGTCACACACAGCTGGGTCATCACTAAAAAGTTTTGTCACATCTCTGATGTTAACTCCAACCCAAGAGGTTTAGTTCTACTGTCACTGTAATGGTAAATTATCACAGTTCCTCTAACAGGAATCACAACAGGTACTAATCAACAGTTTCACCATTGCAATAGTAGCCACATAAAGTTTAATGCAAGCAAAACCACAGTGGATTTTACAGAAAAGCAATCAGCTGACAAAAAACCATAGTTAAGAAACTTAAGAATGTATGAAAAGCATATATGCAACTTGTTACTATATTTCACAACTTGATTTTCACAGACAAGTTCAGACCTAACACACAGGTTTTCTTCTCTACTTTTCTATTTTCAGAAGCATCTCTTTTCTGCAGGAAAGAAATACAGGCTGAGAAGCTCACAGTACCAACCTGGCCTAGGGGAAGGTGTCCCTGCCCTGGCAGGGGGGTTGGGAGGGAGGTGATCATTAAAATCCCTTTCAAACAAAACCTTTCAGTGACTCTATGATAACAGAATGATTTTTTTAAGAGATGCCTTCAGTATTAGTGCTGAGACGTTAAACCAGCTTTAAATGGGAAGAAATGGGTGCAGTCACCATCCCTGGATGTGTTTAAGAAAAGCCTGGATGTGGCACTCGCTGCCATGGTTTAGCTGAGGTGTTGGGGCATGGGTTGGACTCCACGATCTTTAAGGTCTCTTCCAACCCAGTCACTCTGTGAACCCTGTAATTTCTCACCGCCCCTTTCACTCCCATTCTCCTACCTTCGCCCAAGGATCTGCTTCACTTTCACGACAGTGTTTGAAATATTTCTTATCCTACTTTGCTTCGCAGCTAAGCCAACAACCTGAATAAAAAACAAATGCAAACACAAAAGGAAAAGCTGAGTAGCAGACAGAGCCCCCTGCCCCGCTCCTGCCCACAGCAGCCCGCGGAGGGGCAGCCTCACCTCCTCGCTCTCCGAGAACGCCACGACCGCGGGAGTGACCCTGTCCCCGGCGTCGTTGGCGACCACATCGGCGCGGCCATCCTGCGGAGAAAGAGAGAGAGAGGGAGGCACGGCCGTGAGCCTGCGGGTGCTTCACGGCCGAGGGGGAGCTCCGAGCGGCAGAGACGCGGCCCGGGCCGCCGAGCGGGCGCTGCCCTCACCTTGTACACGGCGGCGCACGCACAGGTGGCGCCCAGGTGCACCCCGATGGCCGCCATTGCCCCCTCCCGCCCCGGCCTGCCCCGCGCGGGCCCGCTCCCAGCCAATCCCGCGCCGCGCTGCGCCATCACCGGCGGAGCAGCCAATGAGAAAAAGCAGAGCGAGTGGCGTCATCGCGCATAGCAACGGGGGCAGACTGCGCGCGAGGCGCGCGGGTTTTGGCGGGAAGCGGCGCTGAGGCGGAGGCGGCTCCGTGAGGGTTTGTTTGAGCCGGGACACCGGCGGCGACAAAATGGGAATTAAAGCCCGGCAACTAGAAAATACAGAAATCAAAATAGACAATCGAGACCAAAGTGGAGAAAGCAGCAGGTGTGTGTGTGGTTTATGTCCCTGGCCCCTCTCGCGGTTCAATTGCTGGCAGTGAAGCGCGTGGAGGGAGAGGTTGTAAATCACAGAATCGCAGAGCCATTCCCAACCTTTTCCATTCGGGTGGAAAAGAACTCTGAGATCACCGAATCCAAGCAGTGACTGAACACCCTGTCTACCAGACCGTGGCCCTGAGTGCCGTGTCCAGACTTTCCTTGAGCATTTCCAGGGATGGTGACTGCACCGCCTCCCTGGGCAGCCTGTTCCACTGTCTCATCACCACTTCTGTGAAGAAATTTCTCCTAATTGTGAAAACCACTTCACTCTCCTGTGAAAATTTTAAAAGTTTAACAAAGAACAATAGGAGACAAGGACCATAGAGCGAAGGTTATTGTGGCTGGGTGCATCTTGGCACTTGTCTTCACAGATACCCCTTAAGTACCTTTTCCCTTACATCAGCCTGTTGCATATTCATAGACCCTTATGTATAATAAACTTTCCCCCAAACTAGTTTACATGTTCCAAGAATTATTTAGCATATCTCCTCCTTGGGTCCATCTTTTTAGAGCATGCATGTTCCTTGCTTGTGGTTTTAGTCCTTTTTTATCATCATCTTCAGTTTTGGCCCTAACCCATATTGTCTTCAGATGGTGAGTGNTGGCCCTAACCCATATTGTCTTCAGATGGTGAGTGCTGATAGTTGGC